>JAJJWW010006311.1:0-43418 GCA_023531295.1 Papaver armeniacum | reverse complement strand
ATACATATATACTTGAAGGGTGTTAGTAACCATACACTATAAATAAATGGGTTACAAAGTTTGTAGAAAGGGATGGGGTCGTGAGATCTCATGTAGAAGCAAGTTTAGCAACACTTCAAGTTGCCCGAGATGTTATAGATTTATGTTCTTAAGTCTATGTTAAAGTATTCTTGATGGCTTTCACAAAGAATATCAAGAATGAGCCCGATCTCGAAAGCATGTACCACGGTAATATGGGCATTCACATGGTATATATTCTGAGCGAGTATATTGGGTGTGATGGTGGTAAATAGTCTGTAAGGTAGGTGATGTCTTTGAGAATCGCTAAAAGGATTAAGCCTGTTAATCACAATGGAGATATCTGATGGTTTTTTCGTATACAAGGTAATCATGACATGTGCGGAGTATGATGTTGAAGCTAATTCTTCCTTTCTGGGTTAGAGTTCAATATGTAATTAGCTTATCAAGTAGGTGGAGCTAATGGTGATTCTTATATGGTTCTTCTTGGTGATCAATGGTGGAGTCTGTGCAAGGATTCGTTGATGGTGATTGAAGATTTTCATGGTGTTTGTGAAACATGATCAATTTCACAAGTTTTCTTCTAGTACAAGATGTTTTAAAGACTTTTATCAATATCATGGTGTTTTTGATCGGGGAGATGGTTCTATGAAGATGAAAGTTCTAGTTTGAGTTCAAAAGTAATTCTACGAGTATATAGAGATGGTGAATAACTCTCAAGTGAAGACAAAGGTAATTTTTCGAGATCGCCTCATGCTTTAAAGCATGATCCGAGGTGGAGAATTGTGGGGTGTAGTCGTGTGGAAAGAGTTTGGGTTTGGTCAAACTCTGATCTTGATTAAACTTGTTCCTAAAGTTTAGGAAATCTTAAGAGCCAAGTTAGGAAAACTTGTTCCCAAAGTTAGGGATTCTTAAGGCCAAGTTAGTTTCTCTATATAAAGGATTAGAATTAGAGGTAGAGATAATCCAACCTATAGAAGAGTGGTAAATCCTTGTGCTTATGATTTTGGTCTCTTTGGTAATGGAGGGCCGAGTGCTACCTCCGTGAAGGTCGATATCTATAGAGAGAAATAATTGTAGAGAGAGAATTTTGGTGTCTAGTGTTTAGTGGTTTGGGGCTTTTCCCAAACCAATTTTCTAGTGTTTCCATGTTTCTCCTTTGTTAGTAGCAACATGAAGACTGCAGGGTTAAGAGAAGACACTGGGTTGGTTTGAGGAATGGTTAGAGAATTGGTTCTATGGTTTCTTCGATGGTGTTATCTGGCATGTCTTGTTAACTCTTTTGGGTCTTGTCTTGGGTTGCTAAGGAGCATGTAATGATCTTTGGTTAATGAAAGTTTTTCTGGTGGTCGTGGATGTAGCCTGTAAAGGTAAACACTATATATCTTGTGTTGTGGTTGTGTGCTTCTTTATCTTCTGTCTTTCTTATTATTTCTCCCATATTTTCTTCAAATCACCAATTGCGCTTTGTGATCTCGTGATTCCCGCCTGCGCCTCAAAAGCCAATTTTCCCAACATTCGTTTCAATGATTCTAGTTCTTGTCAATGAGTCCTGATATATTCTAGGAGAGACCATCTCATCATGGATCATCATCTCAGATCATCCGGAGATGAGTAAGAAGCCTTTTGAACTTGGTCTCAAATGATGGTGAGGATGAAGTCTTGGCGTGTCCGAAGATTCTCGATAGTTTCACGGCTCAAAATTTCTCTGGTGACCTTTTATGGAATGGATATGATGGAGATGAATGGTTGAAATAGAACAAAGACTAGGAAAAAATGGAAATCTGAGGAATCCCGAACTTAGTATGAAATCTGCTTGTGCTCTCTATTGCGTATGTGTCCAAAGAGGAAATATCGCAAAGGGTGGCACTATCACAAGACACACTCGTAAAAAATGGAAATCCGAGCCTCGGCATTCTTCATTTGAAGAGGATCCTTGGCTTAGTATGAAATCTCACATGCTCTCTATCGACAATATGTGTCCAAAGAGGAAATATCCTGCCAAGGGTGGCACTATCACAAGACACACTCTGTATATTAAAAGTATGTAAAATTTTTCCTTCATTTCCAATTCGATTATACTTAAATTGTATGAAATTATTGTTTTGAAGTACAATACATTGGCTTGTTCAATGTCGTAAGAATCAAAGCTTGTTGCTTTACATTTATATACCGTTTATGTTGAATTGCTTAATCTACTGCATGAACTCTTTCATATTCTCTGCTCGCTAAATGCTAGGTTGTTTTACTAATATATCAAATAGCCATATCCAAGATATCATATGAACGATGCAATTCCATGTTATTTGGCTTTGCCATAGAAACGTATCCTCTCACTTAAACTTTGGCTGATTTAGAGCGTTTTTTTCAACTTATTTTTTTTTTTTTTTTTCCGACTTATAGTACTTAGAGCGTTATTACTTGCATGTCACAACGTCCGAATACTTATCCTTATTCTTAGGAATCAAAATTTATCCTGGGGAATGATCATATCATACGTTTACCCTTTTATCATATCCCGTCAAAATATAGCACATTCTATCCGTACCGCAAAAATTGTGGTTGTAAATATTCTCAATATAGTTGGAGATATAATTATATGATCCTAAGTAGTTTCTATTTGCATCCACACTACCTCACTTATCAATATAAAATTTCGATTCGATTCTGCACTGACTATGGACTTCGTATGTCGATTATCATCAGAGTTGGGTGGGACTAGAAAGTTCAGTGGTCGACTTTTCCATGATTTTCATTTAGAAGATTTTCTGACCTCCCAAGATTTCATATTTGTATTTGTCATGTGAACCGCGGAGCAAGCTATTTTCTTTCTTGTGGTCAACTTGCAGACCGAGCAGAAAGCCAACCAGCAATATATTTGTAGTTATTTCCAAGTACAAAACTGAAATAAGTAGAATTAAATGTAGTATCCTTTATTGGTTTTCCGTTTTCGACACTTCGGCCTAGATTGATATTTTATCTTAATAGTTGTACTACTTAGGCCAAGTTTCTAGTGGATGAGGACTGCAAAGGTGATCTAAAGAAATATTTGAAAGAGTTGGAGATATATGATTTTGAAGTGGTTGACTCAAGAGGTCTGGCAAAAGATACTAGATGCATATATTCGATATCTACCAAAAGGGAAATGATCCTTTTTTTCCCCTTCCGCCTACATCTCGCCAACTATGGAGGTCAAACTGCATGTGATATATTGTTGTGTAAGTGGCCATCTCTTTTTTGCACTAGGCATTGTAATCTTGCATCCTCCTCTAATTTTGTACACATATGAAAAGGAAAACTAGTTAATATAACAAATAATACATTCAATGTGTATTGACTCTCTGATGCACGTAATAAGTGATATTAGTAACACTTCATATTGTTTTGATTGGTGTACATGGAGGAAACAACACCGTTGTTTAGATCGTGGAACCGACAATATGATGCTCAAAATCTAATTACCAAACTAAAGCTAGATTGCCGCTTCTCTTTTTTATTGTAATCTCTATAGAACTATAACAAAGGTACTCGATAATAGACGCATTTATGTGTCTATATTAGTCTCAATTTTGTGTAATGTTAGTACTCGATTTTGCGCTTATTTTGGTATTTTATGTCTTTGTAGGTGTTTTTGGAGAAATAAGCTTTTATGGGAAAATTGGCTCGAAAAGTGGTATTTGCGTCACTGGAGAAAAGCGCTAAATGGACCCAAGATTTGGATAAGGGGCACCTCATTTGCTAAGGGGTATCCCAACTACTGCTTACACCCCATCATAGGATAAAGGACATCCCATTCATGGCAACTACTATTGGAAGACCGGAACTGGATAGGGGAGGTCTTCTTCATAAATTCAAATTCAAGAAATTGAGCTGAAAGTTGTCAAATGGAAACCAATTAGGGTTGGCATTTTGGATGATGTTTAAGGAGATTCAATTGTTTATTCCGATTGGGATTGATCTCGTTATGCCTAAACATGCTTGGTATATATGTTGGATTAAGAAAACTTGGGCTTGATCATCGGCTTCTCAAAGAACAGAGAAGAGAAGTTATCTGTCACCCGCATGGATCTTTGGGAGAGATTCGGCTGAGTTTTAGCTCTGAGTTTCTATTGCATTTGTACCGAGCATGGGCCTGTCATTACTAAACATGGAAGGTAATCAAGTCGCTTTTGCAAAATAGCTTGTTTTCATGTTATCTCGGCTAAAACAGAGTGACGAGGAAGAATGTAGTTACATGGAACTCGGAAGAGGTTTGGTCGGAATTTTACACGGAAATATAACAAGATTAACTTGTTTCAATGTTACAGGGAAGAGTACGTGTTTTAGAACTAAAAAGAAAGATCGAATCTTTTCATATTTGGTAGTTGTTTCAAAATAGGGGAGAAAGAATATTCACGGAAACAGGGAAAGGAAAGTTACGGGTTTTGATGGATTTGGCAGTTCCTTGAAGGGAAGATTCTCTGCTATATATAACTCTATCTAAGATTGGAAAGAGTAGGAAATAATTCAGGTCAGAGAACGCGTAGAAGAGATGTAAAAGGAATGAAATACCTTAACTTGAAAAAGAAGAAAAAAAGAGAAGATTTCTGGGATTCTTGGCACCTGTTGGGTATATATAGGAAGTCGGGAGGTCGAGCAAGGGATTCGAGGATTGGGGGTACGCAGCAGCTAGGAATCAAGTCATGCAGGATAAGTTGCAGAGCAATGTGAAAAAGACGAAGTCAAGAACATAAGGTCAGTATATGACCTGCTGCTTGTAGGGTCTTAAATTTCAGAATCCTGTAACAGTCCCATTAGTAACTATTAACTTTAGTTTGCAACAATTTCTGTAACATTTGACTCTGTAACAATTATATCTGTTACAGAATTACTGTGACACTATTTTTCTTCAATAAAACACCTATTTATCCATGAGTTATTGTTTTGAGCGTGTTTTTACCATGAAGAGCTAAACCCCAACACTGGGATGACGGAGGAAGCCATATTTCACAATTGACTGGTAACTATAATTGATTCTTTATGACTTTTGCACTTGTTTTGATTGATTTATGATTTTTATTAATTAGTTGTGATTTTGTCTGATGACGTATGCTTAGACTTAGAGCTTTTGATGCGTCATGCTTATGATTTACAATTAATCTCTTACAAAATCTACCTTTAGCAAAGAAATAGAGTCCATAAAAGAGCTAGAATTGTTATGAATCAATATACGAACCAATTGAATGTGATTAATGGTGGAATCAAGTCCTAGTATCTCTCGATATCGTGACAAACTTGTGTATTTATTTTCTTTTTTTTAGTATTTTCTTAAATCAAACCTTTACAAGCCCGAGTCAACGAACTTTTACTACCACTTTCTACAACATTTTAAAATCACATCACCCGACTGTGTACTTCCGTTGTAAAGTTTGCTACAAGGTGGTTCTGCCAATTTTTGGAGGAAGAGGAAAAATGTGGAAATGACAGAAGGCCCTGGAGAACTACAATCAGTGACAAGAACTATGAAACATGTGGTTGAATTGGAGAGTGTGGAGCATTATAGTTTTTGTCAATGAGTCTTGAGTCACTGAGGAGAGAACATCTCGCCATGGATCATCATCTCTAGATCATCTAGAGATGAGTAAGAATACTTTTGTGAACTTGGTCTCGCATAATGGTGAGTAAGAAGTCTTGGAGAATTTGAAGATTCTGGTAGTTTCGCTTAGTTCAAAAGTTTTCATGGTGACCTTATGGATATGTTGGTGATGAATAATTGAAATATGAACAAAGACCAAGAAATAAAGTGGAAATTCTGAGCCAGGAATTCTTCATTTGAAGAGGATCCAGAGCTTAGCATCAAATTTGTTTGTGCTCTTTATCGTCAGGCATATATCGAAAGAGGAAATATCATCCAAGGGGTTCAATTATCACAGTGACATGCTCAGGTATACTAAAAAATTTGTAAAGTTTTCCTTTATTTCCAATTCAATTATGCTTAAAATTGCATGAAATTACTGTTTTGCAGTTGCAATACATTGGCTTGTTCAATGTTGCAAGAATTTGAAAGCTTGTTGCTTTACATTTATATAGTGTCTATGCTGAATTGCTTAATCTACTGCATGGACTGCTTTCATATTCTTCTGCGAAATTCATAGGTTGTTTTATATTCTGCTGCGTTATTTAACTTCTCAAATAGCCATATCATACGAATGATGCTATATTCCTCTGTTATTTGGCTTTAAAAATTAAGGGATGATAATTGCTGACTATTAAAAATTAACTAGCTTATGATATTATTATTATTGACAATTGTCATTGTAACCAGGACCTCCATAATAAAAACCGTATCCAATTTTATGTTCGTTGTCAATTTTTAAATCATAACAATTTGGATTGATACGATACGCTTAACATCTTCTGTGGTCTTTTGCTTCATTAGTTTCATCAACTACTTGAACATGGTTAAAAAAACTAGATATTCCAAAGCCTCCTTCCGAAGGGAAATGTCCGCTACCCATTTGAGTCGTAGTATGTCGTCCTTTAGCTCTCTTATTTAATATTTCTCCACCAAAATATATTCTTTGATGATGTCTTTGATAACCGGTGAATAGAGAACTTGGATAATATCCAACGGAATACCTTGTACTTGTATCCACCAATTTCCACTGTTTTGATCCTGCAAAATTGTCAACGTCATATTTTGGAACAAGGTTAGAAAACTACGCGAATGAGAAAAATTATTATTTCCATTTAATTACCTTGTGTATACTGAAGGTGGCATCTCTTTGGTCGCCATTGAAAGTGGAAATTTCAGTGAAATTGCAACCAAGGGCTACATCAGAGGATGTATGCACAAAACCATCACATTCTAGATTGAAGCAAATCTTTTTGTAGTAATCGGTCTAACAAAAAATAAACAAAAGTTAATATTACAGAACAAAAACAAATGACCTAATAGAACATCATTGGGTACAGTAAATTACTTTGTTTCTCCACATAATTATATTTCTCTTAGTATATGAGGTGAAATATTTTATTAATGACCTAACATCGAAACTAAAATAATAAACTAGGTGGCTTTTCGTAGAGTAATAACACTTACAGTCCACAATAAAAAAAGAATCTAGTCTGGTAATCACCGTATAAGTTTTGAGACACCTAATAAAATAGAAAAATCAAAGTTAAATTGTGTACCAATAAAACATATTAAATTTAAGTTTGATTTTACCCTCTTGGATGGTAACTTACTAGCCATCCAGCTTCAATACTGTTTAAATCATCATTTTCACCGGCTACAACCCAAATTTGGGATACACTAATTTCAACCGGTACTTCCACAGTCGGATTCCAAAGATTTATTTTTGCTTGTGCTCCAAGAAAATTTCCATGCACCTCAATTACCGCGTACTGTATGAGTAATTAACCACGTACAAAAGTATATTTTTAATATTACTACAACCAGTACACACACGTATTGAAACAAAAAATCATTAGAAAAATAATGACGTGTAAGTATACCTCATGACCGTCGCGAATGTCACTTTGCGTGATGTATTAGGATTGTTATGATGGGAAAATCTTTGACGATGATGTCTACGCAAAATTGTTGAGCGAGAATCTTTTTCATTCCTTCGTATTGGGATAGTTCCTTGTGGACATGATCCATACTTGTGCCAAGTTTGTGTAAGTTGAAGTGTTCAAATTATCCAAGTTTATATTTTTCGGTACATACTTGGTCTCATCTATTTCACATATAACAATAAAAACAAAGCAACTTTCTTTTAGAGTTTGAAATAAAAACATGCTACCGAGTATATTATGAGGAAAAACATGCATTAAACTCCGTATCGTGATTACGAAGTGAAGGATGATTAAGAGAAGGTTGGTTGTAGATATTATAGCAATCGATGATCTCATTTTTGTCAACCTACACCATGAAAGTTAACAACACATGAATACGTTAAGAAGCATGAGATTATTGTATAAAAAAATTATAAATCTCGTTTTACCTTAATAGTTTTGATAATTGCTTTGTCCACAACATTCGAGATCGTTCTTCCATCAACTAATTCTTTCAATTAAAATTACAAAACTGAATATCACTAGAGTGAGTCTGGTTGAGTCGATGAATTTCGACATTATTAGCACGATTCTTCTCCCAAACCAACAATACGAATCGCATACGAATGTTTGATACAAAGGTAAAGTGATTGATTAATATGGGATTGGACCGAATATGCATCATTAATTATTTTACTAACATGTACATGTATTATGGTATATTCTCACTCAAAAAATTTAGGGTCATAATTATAATATATATGAGTTTGTTACAATTATAATTATGGTATGCACTAAAGGTTTTAGATTTTGTGCATTTAAAAATCAATACAAAAGCGGTATAAAACTTATCCGGATTTCCTTTTATCGGATTTGTACAAAAACAGTATAAAATCAATTATAATTATGATTTTTATGCATGTAGAAAACTGATTTTAATGATATCAGGATTTCCTTTTATTGGTGAAAATCAATGTATTTAGAGCGGCTCCGGATACTCCGGATATCATTAACAGAAAAAAAAAAAAAAAGAAGAAAAGGGTTCCGGATACTCCGTACGGGAAGCCACGTAAGTTTGCGTCTATATTTAAAGTCATGTGCCTTATGTACCCAACGTTCCAAGCTAGGATGTGGTCGACCACATATTCCAAGTATGTGGCCACTCTTCCTATTTTGACACGTATTTTTCAATGTACAAAACTTTAAAAACTGTTTTGATAAAATGAATATCAACCAAGGTTTGAAAAACACTCGTTTTATCTTAAAAAACGACCGTTATAACGGTCACACCCATATACCGTGGCCGTGAGGGTCCCCCCATCCCGTGCCTAAATAAATACGATAAATAGGAAAAAAACGACGCTTTTTTAGGACTGCTTTTCCGCTTTCACACACGTTATAAAGGTTTTTCTAAAATTGAATTTTGCGTTTTTGCTTCTAAACAAGGTTTGAAAAACGGTCATGCCTCGGTCACGACCACTGGGTGTGACCGTTTTAACGAATTTTGTCGGTGTGAACAAGTTTCGGGAAAAAACATGTTATTTAGGAAAAAAATGCGTTATTTATACGTTATTTTAAAATAACTATTTATAACGGTTAAATAGAAAATAAAAAGAATTATGATATGAAATTCCTATCTAACGGTTATAACATGCGTGAAAAAGTTATAACGGTCTAATAACGTTGTTACGACATATTTTATATTTTATATATTGTTATTTAATTGTTATCTTTTTGTATGTTTTTTATTTACGACATATTTTATTTTTTTATTTTCAAAGTTATTATTATAATTTTTTAATCTTTAATTTAAAAAATAAAGAATTGTTAAAAAAATATTTTTATATTTTTTTTCTCTATAAAAACGGTTATAACTGGCGTGAAAACGGAAAAATTGGTCTCAAAACTCGCATTAAAATGTTATTTAGAAGCAAAAAACGTAAAATTCAATTTTAGAAAAACAATTATAAATTTATAACGTGTGTGAAAACGGAAAACGGTCCTAAAAAACTGTCGTTATTTCCCATTTATTGGCTTTATATAGAACGCGAAATTGGGGGATATAAAAAGGAATTGGGGGATATTGATTACTTCTCTCAACCCATGGTGTGTGTTAAGGGGTATTTTTTGTGTATGAAAAGTACTAAAATACCCTTTGGTTAATTAAAAAATATTATGAAAAGACTATTATGCCCTTTCTACTAAAAATTAAAATCAAACCATTTATCCCCATTCACAAATCAGTTCCGGCACTGACCTAGGGTTAGGTTTTTGATTTTTTTTTTGTTCATCGTTCTTCATCCGTTCTTTCGTCGATTCAAAATTTTCTTCACGATTAACCTACCCGAATCATAACAATGCCTCCACGAAAGAAACCAAATGCCCAATCGAACTCAAAATCGATTGCTCAACAAAAAACAGAACAAAGGATTGCTTTGATTGCTCAAGAGCAAGAAGACGAAGAAGCAACGTTCTCGAACGATCAACCCCTCGCAAGCATGGCTTCGTGTGAGAAGGTAGGTTATTTTGAACTATTTTATGAGTGTTTAAATCGGTTTATATCAATGGGTTTAGGTTAGAATCGCGAACCCTAACTCAAACAAATTGAGTTTCGAGAGTACCTAAGACAAATTTGTATGAACACAATGCCGGTTTGTGTTCCGCATTCAATGTAGGATGAATACAAGACGGTTTTCCAACCCCAGATTCACCAAAAACTGAATTTTCCCTACCGACATTCAATCTAGGATGAATACAGTGCTGGTTTTTAGTAGACGCCTTTGATAATAATTCGTGTGTACGCTAGTAGTGGACTTAAAACATACGGGAGAGTTTATGAATTTTTCACCGACCTGGCATAGATTTTGGGTTGCATTATATGTCGGTTATGGGTACCGGCATTCTTTTGTAATAATTGAGCATGCCGTAGTGGACGTAAAACATACAGAAAATTGTCACAAATACCGCATAAACATCAATGTTATGATTTACTTCAATCTACCGGCAGTCTACACCTGTTTTCTTTTGGGGCAATCGGTTAATAATTGATAATCCACAGTCTCAATTTCGTAATCACAAGTATGACACATAGAATTGATACTTGTTACATGCCCTGGGAAGTCTTTCTCCAACAATTTGGGCAATTATGGACACATTTCCACATAAAGTGCAAACTTTTAGGTGGAAGATGATCCTTCCATAATCTAGTCCAAGGGAATTGCAACGGCTCAATCACATAAGTAGGATCATGAGATGCGCTATTTATCACTCTATATGTTGTCTTAACCGACAGACCATTATGCGAAGGGGTCCTCTCGTAGTATATTAATAATGTCACTACAATATCACTTCAAACAACACATTCAACAATTCCAATTTCAAGACCTAGTTTCATGAATAACTAGTTGGTCTACGGTTCTAAAAGCCATTGACATATACCTCGGAGATACCGATTCGGACCTACCAGGATCCACCTATCATCCATATAGATATTTTACTACCATCTCCGACTTCCCAACAATAATATTCTTTAGTTATCTCTAAGCCTGCATACATCCCTTTCCAAACCCATGACCCATGTTTAGTGGCATAATGAAGAGGATTATTGTTTTGGAAGTATTTATGTTTCAAAATCCTAGTGATAAGTGCACAATTCATATGATTTTAGTGTCCATTTCATACTTGTTTTAACTATTATTCTTGCATATTTTTTGTTATTACTCTTGTTTTCTCTTATTTGTCTCTATTAGGTGAATTATCCAAAAAGGAGCTAAAAATTGCTTAAAATATCTAAGAAGAGAAATATTTCAAGTATCCAAGTGCCCAAGTCGAAGAGAAATGGAAGAAGTGCGGCAAACGGAGCAAAGATGCTCAAAATCAAGAAACGGGACAAGAACCAAGCTTAACTCATTCAAATTAAGGATTTCTCATCACTTTATTTAAGATAATTCAATAACAAAATGTGTCCGGGGGAATGATCATATCATAAATTTAACCTTTTCTCATATCCTTGTCAAAATATAGCACGTTCTACATCTACTGCAAACTTGTGGTTGTAAATTCTCAATATAGTTAGTGGAGATATGACCAGATGATCCTGTAGTAGTTTATATTGGCATCGAAACTACCTCACTCATCATATAATTCATTTGCATTTATAATCCTGTAAGACTAGACATTGTAGTAGTGTCAGGATTTGACAGTTTTCTGAAAACTGGCATTTTTTATTAGACAACCCGCATATATATATATGACCCATGTTTCGTTTAATTACTTTTGGTTCACAGACCCAATCTTGGGTTGTCAGTTAATTCATTTGTAACTCACGCCACTGTTCGGATGTCACTGTTCTGGATCTTCCTAGACATTTCTCTTCATGCCATGCCCATACAGATGAACAGATGACCAGATGACCTTGTAGTGTGTCTCCATAAGTCTCAAAGGTTGGTAGAGGATGCATTGTAGTGACATTAACAACTACGCAGGAATCTGGTTCCAGAGAAACAAATGTTAAACCTTGTATGAGCAGATTTAAGGCTAGAATTCTTCAACTGGTTTTTGAAGGTGGCTGTAGAATGAAAGGGATTATGTGGAATCAGGTCTATGATTTGCAGGCGTTGAAAATTGGAGAGTCAAGTCCTGGTTATGGAATGCTTCTGGATTGCTCCAAGGGATGTTGTGTTTTGTTGTGATGGTGCTGCACTTGGTAATCCAAGCTGTGCTGGTTTTGGTGTTATAGCAAGAAACCACTTATGTCAGGTAATTGGCACTGTTGGAATTTTGAATAGAAATATGAGTTAGTTAGAGTGAATTGATGTGTCCACTCACTTGAACTTTTTCAATAGGTAGTGTCTTATCCCAGGGGATGTGACTCTCCATTAAGGGATGTGACTTTTGATGAAAGGATTTCACCAAGAGTCACTTCTAACCTATATAAACCCCACACATTCTCCATTCCAAAATAGTGTTTTTAGAGTCATAAAACTAGTACTAGAAATTTTAGAGTTTGCATGTTATCTTCAAGAGTTAAAGAAGAGTTTGTGTTACATCTATTCGCGTTCGTTGTTCGGTGTTATCGAAGTGCTGCGAAAAACATCGAGGTATTGTTGAATGTTGGAGACATATGCCGCTAAACCTGTAACAACATTATATACAGGGCATCAAATGTCTTAAGCAAAGAGATTACTCGCCTCAATACACCCAAGTAAGTTTGTTTAAGTTTCGTGATTGATCGGCTTTTTCTATCATTCTTTTCTTGTTTTATTATTGGTGTTACGAAACGTAATACATAGATGAAAACCGTGTTACAAAGAGTTGTAACGGATGTTACGGATCGGTGAATAATACACGAGTTGTATTATTGGAGAATCGGTAACGAAGATATTTTATCTAACAATCTTAAGACATCCGAGTTTATCTTATCTTTGTTACTGATTCGGTGGGGTCAGTGAAAGCCCAAGTTGTGGTTATGGCGTTCTAAATAAATATGGAGGTTGGAAAACCAGAAAGCATTCAACACACTTGACATGTTGAATCTGTTGGTAAAAATGATGGCTCAAATTACGCTAGTGTCATGCGTAGGCAGTGATGAAGGCTCTTCTCACTTATGGCTAACTAATTAGTGTCTCTTGCGAGAGAGAAATGCTGGTAAGGGACACCATTTACATGAAAGGTGCGTGACGGTGAAATGCACCCGTATAGGTGGCAGTAATGTGACGGTTAAATGCACTAACATGTTTCTTTCTAAAGACAGAAGAGGTGTCTCTTTATATATACGAGTGAATTAACTGACTCACGGGATGTATGTTTACATCATTTACTCTTTTCTCTCTTATTCCCCATTTACATTTTAACGTGTTGCACTAATTAAGTTCGTACCAGTTTGAGTACGGAGGACACAATTCTTTATGGGTTTCCCCTGATACATTAAAAGCTTTCCTTTTTGCCAATTTTGCCAGATAATGTGCAGCCTCATACTGACACCTAGTAACCTTCGTAAACTGAAAACCATTCTTGTTTATGGCTTAACGAAATACGGGATCATTTGTTTAGTCCAAATTGATTTCGGATAAGAGAAAGTGTTAATTCGATCTTAGTTAGACTTATCAAATTGAAGGATTCTGTTATTCAAGTCTAATCGAATGCCTTGACAAGAAAATTTAGTTAACTAACCTAGTGTTTGTCTTGTCTAAAGGGAAAGGTCTCGTTATTATCTGAATAATTAGAACTTGATGAGAAAAATAAAGTTAATTCTGATCTTAATTTTGGCTCTATTTTGAGTGCCTTAGACCACTGCCGGCGCATTTTAGTGTGACACCCAACATGTAAACAATGTACGAGCTAAAACTCCTATCAAACACGTAAATGATGCAATGTATTCTTTAACATACAGTATATATAAGAAGAAGAATTCTCGAATATCGATCGTAAAAGACTGGAGCGGAAACAAAGTAACAAGTAACTCTGTCAACGATGAAACAAGTAGATTTTAACCTTCATAATGAGATTACGAGCTGCAGTTTTGTAATCAAACGTGCAACAATGTTCTTCCGTGCAGGCAACAATATAGGTACTTTCACACTGACAGTTGAGAGAAAATTTTTGATGGGGGCGTTTTTTGAAGGGGGCATGGGGACCAATAATATGGTGACACATGCACAAGATATCAATGAATTTTGTTTCCAAAAACACCAACACCAATTAAGGCTAATCCCTATGGGCTAGATTGGACTGCTAGATTGGCCAAAAAGTGTTGCAAATTATGAAAAAAATGTGGGAAAAAAGTTAACACTAATCTGCTACTTCTCTCTCCTAGCATTTGCTCGCCGCACTATCGGCGAGATTGAACGCTTGAAGGATGCGGAGCTCAAAAAGTGGTCCCAAAGTCGAACGGTTCAAATAAGTTAGACGAATATTCCAGGGCATCATTTCACTAACGCGGAATGGAAACGCGCTACATTTCCATATGTCATATCACACACTCGATTACTATCTCTCACTAGACTCATTTGTACGATTAATTCCTTTTTTTAACTTACACACTCGAATACTATCCCCTCACTAGACTCAATCACTTCACTCTAACTGTTACTGTTCATTGATTCCTTTTTTTTTAACTTACATGTACCATTCTCTTTATGTGACAGTAGAAATTTGACTATGCGCGCTGAATGGTTCAGCGCCGTCAACTTGTTTGACCAGCGTTTCGCTGCTAGATTCGCCATCCCATAGGACTTAGGAGGTTTTCCATGCTGACGTGGATGGCTAATCTAGCAGCTAGATATCTAGCCCATATGACTTAGCCTAAGAAAACAAATTTTCTCTCCAAAAATAAACTTCTTTTATATTTTTGGAAACAAAATTAATTGATATCAAGTGCATGTGTCACCACATCATTGGTCCCCCATGCCCCCTTTAAAAAAACGCCCCATCAAAAAATTTCTCGACAGTTAAACCCTAAAAGTTCTATCCTCTTTCTCCTAAGATTCGTACGTGATGGTTCCTTATTCGCGTAAGAGCATGAGGTTGCTTATGCGCAAAGAAAAGCCGTTCAGGTTCTCTATGGTGCTGTGGTTTTCATTTGAAGACATTAAGGCTTTCTTCTCAATGCACAAAAAAAATTCTACTAAGAAGCAGAAACTCAATAAGATCCGAAACAAATACAATCCACAACCTCCCTTCAAGAGAAAGAAAAAAACAACCCACAATCAAATCCTACTAACATAATATAAGCGGTAAATTTAGAATTTTTTTTTCTTTTGAAGCAATCAATGAATCACAAAAGAAAAATACTTGCACAATTTTTTACATTAAGATTTTTTTTTCTTTTGAAGCAACCGATGAATCACAAAAGAAAAAGAAAAGCAGTCGGTTATGCAACCGGAATATCGATGTTTACCGCTGGCACCACTGTCTCCACTAATTTTTCGAACGGGCACTAAAAATAGGTAATTCTAAAGGCACGAGACTAGAGCTATGTTATTCTCCTGGCAGCTATTTTCAAACATAGTTTGAATGGGATTTCCACCAGTGTTCTACATAATTGGGATCTGGTGTTTTTGTAACTCTCTTTACATTATTTTTTGTACCTCTTTTGTTTCCTCTTACTCCTTGTAAGAGTTTTCTTGTAAATTCTTCTTTCTCTTATTTATTCTTCTTTATCTAAAGGCACGAGACAATTTTCAGCGTGAAACTAAAAACTAGGCAATGCAGCATGCAGGTAGTCTTTGTATTTATAGCTTGTCGAGTCTTAAGTCTGTACGTGTTTAAGTCGGCGTTCCATATCAGAAAGGGAGCTTGACTTGTTAAGTTATCCTGTTGTTGTCATGCGTTTGCAAGGTGATAATGCGATGGTTTCAGCTATGAAATTTGAAAGGTGACTTGTTAAGTTATCCTTAATGAAGTGTTTAATGTGATATACGTTAGCTCGGATTCAGCTGCAAAAGAAGATATGGAACTGTTGTTCGGTAATGAACCAGAGAGGTTGCAA
The DNA here is from genome assembly GCA_023531295.1 of Papaver armeniacum. NCBI lineage: Eukaryota > Viridiplantae > Streptophyta > Magnoliopsida > Ranunculales > Papaveraceae > Papaver > Papaver armeniacum. The sequence goes on along the minus strand of JAJJWW010006311.1, from coordinate 27,373 downwards.
GATGAATCCAAGGAGCTAGCTATGGCATATAAAAAAGGATAGCGTGTGAGAAGGTTGTTGGAAAATCTTCTAATCATGATAGCAAACACAATTCATGAGAAGATTATAGGATCTAGAATTATTATGTCTACCACATTCAAATTATAAGATGAAACTGTACATACCTTGGGTCATAGCTTATATTCCTTGTCTCCCTGTTGCTTTGATGTGTTTGTTTAGCTTCACTAGTGTACTTGAACCAAAATTGCTACTTCAAGGTAATTTAGAAGACCGTATATTTCTTTACCCAAACTATATATGTTGCTGTTCATAAGAGATGGACTACCAGCAAACTTCAATTCAAGGGCAAGAGAATAATAGATCTCTCTTCAATATATAAGAGTAATTCTAGCTTTTCTATCAGAGCTAGTAGCACCAGGTGTTGTTAAGCCATACTAACGAAGAGTTTAATAATTGACAACTGTAGTGCTTAAGTGCCTAATGCTGGACACATCATTGTTGGAATATTTTCAACCGCCCCTGGTGGGGTCTCTAGGGGGCAACGCCCCCGGAAGAATTTTTTGGTGGTACGTAACTGTTTCGACCGTTACAAACATATCCAGACTCATGAATAAAGGATATAAGCACATGGCCATTAACGTGCTTGGCTACGTAACACATGATTTATGAAATCAATATGTGTGGAGACTCTAGGTTTTATCATAAGGGATACTTGGTTCAAGACTGGTTTCACCATAGAATCTCGATAAGGCTTTGAGTTTCTTACACTAAGTGAAGGTTCAAATCCAAAAGATACCTATCATTTATGTGTTGATTTCAACGATGATGCTTAGTCTCAATTGTGCTTGAACTACGTTGGCTTGATCGCACTCGGCACGTGGCGATCACTTGATGATGCGATCACTCGATTTAAAATTTTTAACTTTGTTTTATGTTTTTTTGATAATAGGGGGAGAATGTTGGAATACTTTCAACTGTTTCGACCGTTACAAACATATCCAGAATCTTCGAATCCAACAGACGTCATTGTTTTCTGATGATGAAGTGACTCATCGTTTCGTGAAGAGAAACCTGTTGGTGAAAAGATGTCTATTCCCAACAGATGCGAAAACCTCTATAAATAGCATCTCCCAAAACCCGTTTAAAACATATCGAAAAACCTTTTCTGTTTTCTCTCTTTCTAAAGCATCATCATAAATTTTGTTTACATATGTTCTTGATTGGATCAAGGGGTACAAACCTTGAATTCAATTTCTGTTGTAGGGCTTTCATTGTATCCTGAAGGCATTATTTCACATACCTGTTGTAATCACCAATTTATTGGGAGGGTAGAAATAATTGTCCAAAAGAAATCTTATGAGCCTTGAAAGTTTGGAGTACAACAATCTCTTGCTGTGTTATTTCATCTTCTATTGCAACCCAGTTTTTTCCAACAATCATTACTTAGACCAAGTCAATAATAGTCGTGCATGACTCAGCCTAAGTCATGTGCCACATAATCCAACAATCTCCCACTTGGCACATTAGACTTATGGCATACATAATATCTAGAAAACATATTCATTAGTGCGTAAACAGAATTCTAGATCATATAAATGTCAAGATTAGGCAATACACTAATGTGAGTTATGGCGGTTATGAATCGACGTGTGACAAGCTCCCTGCCATGTACTACATCATTAGTTCATTTCCTAACATAACCTGTAATAGCTTTCAGCAAGACATCATTAGTACTCTTTCTAAGAGTCTACAAAACAAAACAACATTAGTGTCTTTATCAAGAAAATCCTGTTTTACTTTTACATAAGTGTGTACAGAACAAAAATACAAGAAAAATAAAACAACATCCTCAGTGAGATCTCAAAAATCTTATGGAACTATCTTAAATCATCCATAACTTCAAATTATAATGGACCAGTACCCGTATAGGCATTTACGGGTAGACCTTTTTTCACTGGATCTGCTATCATAAGCTTTGTGCTTATTTGTTCCACAACAACTCGTTGTTTTCTAACCTCTAACTTAACAATGAAAAACTTCACCTCTAGATGTTTAGCAGCATCAGAGTTTGCATACTTATCGTTTTTAGTGAAAGAGACAATTGCGCAGTTATCATAGTAAATTTTCAGCGGCCTGGCTATAGTGTCGACAAGTCCAAGCCCTAAAATGAAGTTGCGCAGCCATAATGCACGAATTGTGGCTCCATAACACGCCACATATTCAGCCTCCATCGTATATGAAGTATACTGTTTGTTTTACACTTTTCCATGATATAGATCCATTTACTAACATAAATACATATCCAGATGTAGATTTCTTGCTATCAGAGCCAGCGAAATCCGAATCTGTATAACCATCCACCTCTAGGTTATCTACTCTTTAGTAAGTGAGCTTAAAATCCTTTGATCCTTGTAGATACCGCATCACCTTCTTTGCTTCTTTCCAATGAGCCATACCTGGGTTAGTTTGATAACGACCAAGCATTCCCACTGCAAAGCTGATATCAGGTCTCGTACAAATCATGGCATATATAAGACTCCCCACTGCAGAAGCATATGGATTTTTTTCCATTTCTTTTCGCTCAAAATCATTCTTTGGGCACTGCATATGACTAAATTTGTCGCCTTTTTGAATAGGTACAACACTGGGTGAAAAATATTTGATGCCAATTCTCTCTAAAACTCGTTCAATATAACTTTTCTGGGACAAACTTAAGGTTCCTTGTTTTCGGTTACGAGAAATCTTAATACCGACAACAAATTTTGCTTCTTCCATGTCTTTCATTTCAAAGTTTTTAGAGAGAAATTTCTTGGTTTCATACAAAAGACCAAGATCATTAGTGGCAAGCAGTATGTCATCAACATATAAGACCAAAAATACATCTTTGGAATTCATAAATGGTGGCTAGCGATGGGAAGTTTTCATTTGGGTGGGATAATATCTGCAATTGGAAGAGGATCCGTTCATCTAGCCGAAGCAATTCCTTTGTTCTTGGTGACGGAGGACATAGGGGCGGCGGTTAGTCCTCAAGGTGGTGGTTGTGGTTTATCTGAATTAGGGTTTGGTGGAGATCGATGGGATATTAGGGTTCCCTTCTTATGGGCTATGGGTTGGACATGACTTTTAGTCATTATTATGTGTTGGCTAGCCGTTTGGGCATATTTCTAGGGAGTTGAACAAGTGCTGAAACTTTGTTTCAAGCTGTGTAGCTGTTTGGGGAATTTGCTTTTGCCTTGGGTCTTTGTTTGAACCGTTTTTTGGGACCATGGTTTTTTTGGGGGGACCATGGTTTTATTTTGGGTAAAGACATTAGAAGTAATTCTAGGTCACCCCATATCTAGTTATTTATTTAATACCTAATCTACCCTCTTAATTAATTTTAAGTTATGATTAGTGAAATTATTTAGTTAAAAACAATTAGTGAGATTAAATTAAAAGATGGGTTTATTATTAGTTGAGTAGAATTATTGTGAGAGTAGAGTTAGAGAAGATGAAGGAGAAAAATATGGAAAATAATTTTTTTTTTCCAATTCACTCCCTTTGAGTATTCAAGTGATGGATGTTATCCACCACAACCGGAGGAAGAGTATTTGGGTGAACATGTATGCTCCAAACTTAGATAATGTATGTTAAATTGGTAAAAACTTCCCCAAATATATAAAATTTTGAATGGATTTTGAAATACTTCGTTTACTTTATATGAAGAACAAGTAACCGAACTCATCTGAAGGTGTAGATCGGTTGCTTTGTGAAGATGAACAAGAAACCGAACTCATCTGAAGGTGTAGTTCGGTTGCCTTGTGAGATGAACAGTAAATCCGAACTAGTTTGAAGGTGTAGTTCTATTGCTTGATCCAAACACGCAGTTACCGAACTCCATATTAATGGAAGTTCGACATGCAGCGTTATGTTCGGTTGGTTCGCAACTAACCGAACTTTACGAAAAAATAAATTTTAACTAAGTGTGTAAGGTTTGGTTGGCTCGCAAACTGCATGCTTTTGTGATCCAACCGAACTAAGTTTAATAAGTTCGGTTGTTTCGCATACTTGAGATCAATTGCACAACAAACCGAACTTAACAAACAAGAATTTCTTATGTTTTTAACCCTAGAGTTCGGTGACATGGAAGTTTTAAAATTTTTGCGAAACAACCGAACAAAGTTGATAGAGTTCGGTTATAAGAGAAATAAAAATAATGGGAAAAACAAAGAAGGTTCAGCTTACATGGCAACTTTTTTCTTATGTTTTTAACCCTAGAGTTCAATTACATGGCAATTTTATACATTCATAAAAACAACCGAACTCGCCGCCTGGTAACATAGTTATAAAGCATATAGAACCGAATCGCTCTTAGTGTTCTTCGTTCAGGGAGTTCGGTTAAGAACCTAGGGCAACTATAAAACACGTTCTAACCGAACTCAAATTGTAACCTCCGTTAAACCTCTCCACAACTTCCATTTTCAACTCACTTTGATGATTACTTCTCATTTTTTCAACCAAAAACAAATGACAAGTAATGGGTTTATGAGAATATCTTTGTTAAAGATTTAAATTAAGCTATACATATATAGAGGTGGTGGTGGTTGGTGGTGGTGGTGGTAATCGGTTGTTGGTGGTGGTGATAATCGGAGGTGGTGGTGGTGGTAATCGGCGGCGGCGGTGGTGGTGGTAATCGGAGGTGGTGGTGGTGGTAATCGAAGGCGGTGGTGGGAGGAGGTGGTGGTGGTAATCGGAGGTGGTGGTGGTTGGTGGTGGTGGTGGTAATCGGCGGTGATGGGCGGTGGTGATGGGAGGAGGTGGTGGTGGTAATCGGAGGCGGTGGTGGTAGTAATCGGCGGTGATGGGTGGTGGTGGTGGGAGGAGGTGGTGGTTATATATATATATAGATAGATAGATAGATGGCTATTAGGTTGGTTTTAAATTAAATTAGGTTAAGGGCAGGTTAGTAATTTCAACGCATTAGGACACCCTTTATAACTAGAGGGAAAGTGGCCTAATCAAACCATGGTCCCCTTAAAGAAACCATGGTCCCCAAAAAAAATGGTTCCTTTGTTTGGTGACTGTACCAAACAAATACCTTTCGGCCTTTGGGTTGTATCTCTGAGCTTATTCCTGATAAACACTTTCTTATAAACTTTAACATTTGCGGAGGAAAAAAAAAAAAGCTACATGTGGATAAAAATGGTCAAGAGTTTCAAGTCATAGATTTGGTATAAATATGATTACCTCCTCTCGAAGCAAATGGGGAAGCTCATGTCTCTGGAGGCAATGTTAGCAAAAATATAGTTTGAACATCTGTCCATTTTTGAGAACGGACCATTGCCATATGTTTAAATAATTCAGTCTCACGAACTTGTTCCAATACCTGTTCCAGAAAACCATAAGACGAGGTGTAATAACACTTAGATATGAATTTGAAAGAAATCATTTAAAAAGCTTGGAGGGAAAAAAATTTAGAACTGAGAAAAACCTTGATTCCGGGGGGTCTCAGCAATAGTCCCTCAATTCAATGTCGTCACTACCTTTTATGGATTTTCTTATGGTGGTTTTGTTTAGTAAATCATAAGACGCAATAAAATTCTTATTGATACTGAGAATTTATAATCCCATGGGATTACAAATTCTTTGGGAATCATGTAAATTCCTTGTGTGTTTTGGTAACTCAATATAAATTCCTAGGATTTATAAAGTTTTCTTGTATTAAAGTCTTTGTACTTCTTGGCATTACACTCAAATCATAAAAATTGCATATATATGGGATTTAGAGTTAAAAAGAAGTGGGTCCATAAATCCCTTGATAAGTTTCCCAACAATTACAAATCTTAGGGGGAGGGGCCTGACTCCATTTGGGGGATTTGTTTGAAAATCGAATCCGCAAGTGTAGGAAACGTGATTCCAAGGATTCGGGCAACCAAACATACAGAGGGAAACGTAATTCTACCAAATCCCCTGGACCCATGAATTCCACCTTTAAAATTCTACATCCAAACCCACCATTAGGGAATCACTGATAACCGCGGAATAACAGATCTTGAGATATTATGATGAATAATAAGTAAACCAAGCACAAGCAACTATGAAAATACGAGAAAGATAAATCAACTCACAAGACACAAGATTTATAGTGGTTCGACCAATACATACAACTTGTATATATTGTCTACGTCCACTTTGAGCCGCACCAACTGAAATCCACTATGAAGAAAAACGATTACAACATCGTGTGAATCCCAGCAAACCCTTGGTTACACCGCAACAATTACCCGAGACGATAACCTTGTCTCTTGTTCCTCACCATTAAGCTATCACAACGGAACATAGCTTTAGCCCTAAAAGCTATACAAGAAATATCTTACCGATCTCTTAATCGTAATCTACACAACGTAATTCTACAAGGCCTAATTACCTATTTATACAAACTTGGCCACCATGAATTCTAGCCGGTTTAGGAAACCCCTTCCCTAAATAACACGGCTAACTTTAGGAAATAATAATTAGTCTTCAATATATAACTAACAATCTCCCACTTTGAAGACTCATTGATTGTCTTCCATTCTTCAACTTTGGATTGAAGGTGCTAAAACATCTTCCTTGTTAGTGCGGCTCCCCTCCCAGATCCTCATTCTGAGAGACCAACTAAAGACTTGCAGAGCTTTATCTTGTCTGATGTAACTCCATTGGTAAACATATCCGCCGGATTCTTCGAACCAAGAATCTTCTCGAGCTTCGACTCTCATTCTTCTAAGAGATCCCGAATGAAATGATAACGAATATCTATATGCTTCGTCCTAGCATGATAGGCTGAGTTCTTGGATAAATGTATAGCACTTTGACTGTCAGCTAAAACAGAACACTATCTCCTTGTTCCTTTCCCAACTCACCTAATAATCCTTGTAACCAAATCATGTCCTTGCTCGCTCACATCGCTACGTACTCCGCTTCCGTAGTAGACAATGTCACAAACTTCTAACCGTGAGTTCCAAATCACCGCAGCCTGACCCCATAGTATAAACATAACCGGTCGTACTTCGCCTTTTATCTACATCACCTGCGAAGTATGCATCCACATAACCCCTCAAGATAGAACCACCTCTTCCATAACACAATGGTACGTTTGTGTTACCTCTCAAATACCTGATAATCCACTTCAAAGCTTCCCAATGTTGTTTTCCAAGTTGCTTGCATATCTACTCACTACTCCCACTGCGTGTGCAATATCCGGTCTCGTGCATACCATAGCATTCATTAGACTCCCAATAGCTGAAGAATATGGTACGTTAGTCATGTACTCCTTTTCTTCATCTGTCTTCGCACACTGCATACTTTAAAGATGAATCTGACTTCCAAGTAGAGAACTAACTGGTTTAGCATTCTCCATATTGAACCTTTTCAACACTCGTTCAATATATTCATCCTGACTAAGCATAAGAGTTCCCTTAGCTTTGTACCTTATGATTCTCATACCAAGAATCTGTTTTGCTTCACCAAGATCTTTCATAGCAAACTCACTTGCTAATTGTTTCTTCAAATTCTCAACTTCTTGTAGAGATGTTCCGGCAACCAACATATCATCCACATACAGTAGTAATATGATGTAGTCAGAACCATTCCTTTTGAAGTAACAACAATGATCTGCATTACACCGTGAGTAACCACTTCTATCCATGAAGTTATCAAACTTCTTATATCACTGTCTCGGAGCTTGTTTTAAACCATACAAACTCTTCTTTAGCTTGCACACCATCTCTTCCTTGCCTTTTACTATGAATCCTTCTGGCTGCTTCATGTAAATTTCTTCATCTAGGTCACCATAAAGAAAAGTTATTTTTACATGCAACTTTTCAAGGTAGAGACCTTCAGAAGCCACTAGACATAACACTACTCTGATAGTAGTCATCTTTACAACTGGAGAAAATATCTCTTTGTAATCAGCACCAGGTTTTTGCGGGAAACCTTTCACAACCAACCTCGCCTTGTAGCGAATTTCTCCATATGCTTCAGACTTCATCCGATAAACCCACTTATTATGCAAAGCCTTCTTACCTCTTGGTAATTTTACTAACACCCAAGTTTTATTCTCCTCGGGTGAATTCATCTCATTTTCCATAACAAGTTGCCACTTGCCAGAATCATCAGTCGCTAGTGCTTCTTTAATATCTTCAGGTTCACCTCCATCCGTAAGTATATATAATTCAAAGCATACCTTGGGTTTGGTTTATGAGTTCTTGACGATCTTCGTACTTCTTGTGAAACTGTAGGAATAACTCCCACTGCAGTAGAGAAGTCTCTTCAACTTTTACTTCTCCGCCATCAGCAACATCATGCTCTTCTTGTTCCACACTTCTTCCAGAAACATCATCAATATCGATATACAACTCCTTATCGACGTTGCTTAACCTGACATCTTCAACTTGTGTTGTATTCATGTCCTTGTATAACTCATTCTTATTAAAAGTGACGTCTCTACTTGTAATAACTTTGTGACCCTCATAGTCCCAAAGTTTATACCCAAAAGCGTCAATTCCATAACCAAGGAATATACACTTCTTTGCTTGAGATATTAGACCTATCACCGGGACTAAGATGAACAGAACTAACACAACCAAACACTTTCAAATAGGAAAGATTTACCTTTTGCCACCCAAAACTCCTATGGTATCTTCATATCTAATGGACTACTAGGTGTCCCCAGTTAATTAGATAAGCAATGCCTCTGTTGCATGTGCCTAGAAGGTCTCGGGAAACCAAACTGTAACCTCATGCCCCTTGCAATCCTCACAACCATGATAGTGCATCCTTGGTTTGTCGAATTGGAAGTATAAAAAAAGGTTACCAACGTTATAGATTTAGTACGTTTAGTCAATCTATGTCGACTAAAGAGCAAAACAAATGTTGAGATTGTATCCCGAGCTTTACAGGAATGGCGAAGACCGAAATAAAAGAATTTAAAATACGAAGCTCTCTACAACTTCCTTAGGGAGTTTCTCATAACCCACTTGGGATATTAGAGAGTTTTTGTATTGTTATTATTTAATGGGGTTGTAATTTGGGATGTAGACTATTAGTCGAATCGACCGAAAACTCTGATTTAAGTACTTGTCATGTTCAGTTGATAATAAAAATATCGAATAACCTGAACCTGACAAAACCCCGAAAATTTTTCCAGGTTCTTCTCTAAATCAAATTACATTATAAGCCGAACCTGACAGAACCCTGGTAATTTTCCTAGGTTCGCTCATCATATATAAAATAAAATACAATATAAGTCGAACTATTTCCTATGATATTAATTTTGGTGTTTACATGTCGTTCGACTTATAATTAAGATTACATGATATCCGAACCTTAATGTTTGAAAAACAAATTCCATAACATAAAAATAAAGCATTCAAATACAATGTCCACATCAACCGCTAAAACCCAAAAAGACAAAACATACTTTAGAAGTGTCATTTTATGGAGATCCTAGACGGATATCAACCTCTTTGGAAATGTCAGTTTATGGAGATCCTAGACAGATAACAACCTCTTTGGAAGACAAAAACACACTTTGGAAATGTCATTTTATATGATTTGTTTTTGAGCTCGGAACATCCTCCTATACATGTCCTCCAATGTTTTCCCATTTACCGTGTCCAAATAGCTAGATCATCCTCGTCATCTTCGGTTGGGAGAGGCTCAAAGCTTAATTGTTTCCAAAAAGGATCGACATCCTCAAATGGTACGATACCATATATCCTTATACCGAAGTATGGCGGAATAAAAGTCCCATAGATGTCTTCGTTTGACAGATATCTTCTTCCAAGTTAGCGGAAAATTTATCAATCAACCCCACTTCTTTCATCATTTTTTTATTGCACAAATGGGAGACTCTATAAGTTAATCCCCGTATCCATTTACAATTATAATATTTGTGTTTGAACATAAGGTTATGTATAAATGCATCTTTAATTCTTACAACATCACTTTTGAAATATTCATCCTTTGCATCAAATACCGTGAAAAACGTGGCAATGCAACCAAAAAGGTTCTTCTTCAATCGGTAATGAGCCGTCTCTACCATACTTGTGTCTTGGTTGTCAAAGTATTTATGTCGATCGATTTGTGATACAAGACACAAACCTTTCTTTATGAGGTTCCAACACTTTTATGAGCAAATAGATAATGACGTCGGGGTAATCGGTCCTCCAATGATTAATAAGCATTTCAACCTTTTCTTTACTTCCTCGGTAATTGACCATACCAAAGATTCCCTCTCGCTGGAGATACACGCTCACAACCTCTCATTCTTGTCATATTCTTTCATGAATTTCCTCTTTTATTTACTCATTTTCCTCTCGGTAGTTTAGCAATCTTTTCTAATTCTTCCAACTTAAGTGGTTGAATTATCTATTGGCATTTTTTTCCTCATATTATTCCATATATGAAGCGTATAGGGAAAGTTGGTTGCATCCGGAATGCCTTATTAATAGCATACATCAATGATGAATTTTTATAGGATACAAACACTTTAGGAAGAGCACCCTCCCAGAAAATTAACTTGAATAATTCTAACCCCCAAAATAACTTTCTTTTTTCTCGTTTTTCAGAAACAAAAATACATGGTGAACGGTACCTTTGTCGAGGTATTCCCAACAATGTTCATCAACGACATCTCATATTTGTTATTCTTGCACATGCAATCCAATATAAGAACTTTTGGGAAGCATAAAGCCAACTGGACACATTCCTGGTGGAAAAGAAAACACTGTGTGACTTCACCGAACTCATCCAATTTATTTTGGAAAGCATGGTTATTCTTCACCCCTAACCACATCAATAGTTGCATCACCATCCTACCTTGAAAATTATTTTCTCAAAGTACTTCTTGCATTGTAGATAGTTTGCATAGTCGACTTGTTATATATATTATTGTCGTCTTACTTCAATATACTAAGAATCTTAAAAATGGTGCTATACATGCTCGTGACATTTTATCTAATTCGTGGATTTCGTTGGATTTGATCCTTGGGATTTTTGCATGTCTGTGAAGGTCAAGTGGACATGGGTGGTTATAACGATAATCCATGGGTTTTATTTATAACCCAATATTCTTCATCTTTGTTGAGGGAATTCTTAAGGCTGAAAACGATCTTGAAATGACAATTTGTTTTCCTCGTCTTTGTACCATTCTTTCTCCCGGTCTTCCCAATATATACAGAACCCTTTCTAGCCTTGTTGTTGCCGGTTCCACTTCTCTCATAAACCATTTCAAACCGATCTCATCGTCTTTGTTGTCCACAAACTAGTACGCAATTTATTTTCATTGCGTGTTCCTCAGTCCTAGCTTTTGCTTCAGGTTTATTTCTCCATGTATACATTCATTCAAAAACAAATATTAAGTTAGTAACGCCTTTGGAATATTCCAACAACATTAAGGAGAAAATAACAAAATTCTTATATACCAAAGCATTTTAGAATTGATCCTTCATATCTTCGTGAATCACATCGACATGATCGTGTTGATCATCCATTGGTACAAGTTCAACAAGGATGATCTACAAGAATATCACAAGGTTAGACAACTAAAAAGGAAAGTTAATAAGGTTTGGTTGATAAACCAAATAACGAATAAGCCGAACATGGAATATTATTAAGGTTCGGCTTATTCGATATTTAACATATAAGCCGAACCTCAAAATGTATATGAACTTAACTTTTTTTTTCTGAAAAATCAAATAGGTGTTCGGCTAATAAAAATATTAAGTATATAATCCGAACCCAGAGAGATACATGGTTCGGTTGCTTCAATATTCAATATACCAGCCGAACCAGTTTTTCTTTTTTCTATAACTCTCAGGAGTAGGTTCGGCTTATTAGGAATATTTAAATTAAGTCGAACATTTAACTAGAAATTAGGCGGGAAGTTATAAAACCAAAGTTCGACCGATAACTTTCAACATTCGAGTGAGCCGAACTGTTCATCTTATGTAGCATGCCAGTTGATAATTACAAGCCGAACCTATATATACCTGGTTCACCGAACTAGGGTGCAAAAAAAATCAATCTTTTGATGATTTCAACCTACAAAAATGAAATTAAACATAATCTAGAAGTATACTTGTGTATTACTAGCATTGGGTTCCTCATCCGGATTTGGCTCGAAAAAATCATTATTATGAGTTTTAGCTTGAGCTTGGCTTTGAGTTTGGGTAAAATCATTCTCATAATTTGAGAAATTAGCCATTTCTGGATCATTATTTTAGTTGATGTGTATTTTCCGAACTTTTCTAGATGAAGATTGTCTCTTCTCATCTATTGAGATTACTTGAATCAAAATACAAGTTTTTGCCTCATTTTCCCTTCTCCTTCTTAAAAAAAAAAAAACTTCACCAAATTTACTAACACAAAGTGTTACAACTTAATTATCCTAATCACTAATCATTAACATTAATCACTAATCAAAAGTATTAACAACTAATTAGTATTATTAACTAGGGTTTTGTTATCTTGTGCATGGATGCACAAGATAACAACCAATCATTGGCATGAGAAATTGAAAAAATAACAATAAAATATAAGAGAGATAGTGATTCGTTGCATCAGAGAATGCAAATATTTATGGATTTATAAACTTCTCTCTATGAATGCATTCTCCAATGCAAAGAATTACTATCTCTCTTATATTTTATTGTTTTTTTTTTCAATTTCCCATGCCAATGGTTGGTTGTTATCTTGTGCCAATCCCACCTAACTAATACTGAAAGGGCAGATTTGTCATTACAAAAAATACTTGAAATAGGGTCTTTTAGATTTACTATCTAATGCCCTAATTTTGTCATTACTTGATATGCCCTGAAATTTTTCAATATATACACAAGGTTCTCTTTGTTTTAATGATGTTTTTTTTTTTGATCGGTAAATTGAATTTATTAAAAAGAAAAAGCAAACAAGGTTCATAATGCATGAACCCCGATACAAACAAGCGACAACCAAAGTCCAAAGAGGAACTTGAAACAACACCCCAAGAACTAAGCACACAACAACACTTACAAATATATCAAAAAAGTTACCTCCCACCCCAAAAAAAGAGAGAAAACAGACTCTACACAACAAAACAATTCAAGGGGATTCAAACACTGTCAAGTTCCACCTTCTCATGAACTCTTTTAAGGACACATTTTGGAACTCAAAGTTGGCGGTAAAGCCGTAAGAAATTGTGTACCTTATCTTTGAACTAGACTACCTAGAGCCAAAGACTTATTATTGAAAGCTCGATTGTTTCTTTCTTTCCATAGGTTCCAAAGGATTGCAGCTGGTAGTGCTTTAATCACAAGAGATTTTCGAGTCTTGCCGTTGGGATTGGGCCATGTGAAGAGCAAAGAAAATGACCGAACGCGAAATTACCCAAAGAAGATTAAACTCGGCTCTGAAGAGATTCCAAATGTGACTAGCAAACGAACAATGCAAAAGCATATGGGAGTTTGTTTCTTCGTCATTCACACAAAGGTAGCAGTGGTTGACCCAAGTTCTCCACCTTCTCTTACACAATTCGCCTTGAGTAAGCAATTTCTCTTGGACGCAACCCACGTAAAAGAAACTAACCTTTCTGAGGCCAAAGATTTCGACCAAATTCTTTTGGGTGCACACGCTTCGCCTTCTTCTGAAATTTTGGCTTGGATTAGCCAATTATAACATTTCTTAACGGAGAAATCACCTTTCTTGTTGCGAGTTCTTCCGCACTGGTATCACAATTGCCACGTTGGGGACAAATTGGATTCTTCAAGAAGATACAAGAGTGCAAAGAATATCCCCGATGACGTTATCGTGGACTCGCGAGTGATACCCAAATTCCAGCTTCCGAGATGTATTGTTGAAGACTTGAGCTATCACAGTTTTTGAGGCCGACGCATTGAAAGCCGCAGAAATTGTTTTGATAGCGGCGCATGACCTACCCACGTATCATTCCGTAAACTTATCCCGGTTCCATCACCCAAAATAAATTTGCAATTTGAATGGAATTGATCAAAAAGTTGTGAATACCTCTCCATATGCTACATCCATAGGCTTGTTTAGGAGACTTAGTATTCCAACCTAAAAGCGCAAGGCCATACTTTTGCTCTATCAATTGTTTCCAGAGGGCCTAATCACCATCACTAAATTTCCGAGCCATTTCATTAGTAAGGCTACATTCATAAAATGTAATTGTTTGATGCCTAAACCACCAAGAGATTTCGGCTTCACCAGTGTTCCCAATCAACAGTGGTGGTATTTCTTGTCATCGTCCACCATCCCACAGAAATTGCGAATGATTCTTTCCAGCTTCTTTATGATATTCATAGAGCAGCAAAGATCGAAAAGAAATAGATAGAAGAGCAGAGAGTTCTGAAATAATCAAAGTTAATTTACCTCCTTTCGAGAGAAATTTGGCCTTCCAAGCAGATAAGCGAGCTTCAAATCTTTCAATGATTTTAATCCATTTAATGTTTGATCTATAAGGTTCACCGAGAGGAAGACCCAAATAAGACGTTTGCAAGTTCTCGAGTTCCCGCAACCCATCGTGGCAGCTAAGGAGTCCAAGTTTGGCACCTCACCGACAGTGCATAAGTGCGCTTTTATGAAAGTTCACCTCGAGCCCCGAGATTATCTCAAACCAAATGAGAATGTTGCGTAAATGAACTATACTTTGTTGATCATTCTTAAGAAAAACAAGAGTATCATCCGAAATTGTAAGTGGGTGATTTTTTGGCCTCCTAGGAATGATTTCAAAACCTTTGAGCCACCCAACCATTTCCGCCTTGACGAAGATGAGATTGAGAGATTCAAAGAATGAGAGAAATAAAAGGGGGATAGGGGATCCCCCGGCCTCAGCCCTTTTGAACTCTTAAAACGCCCATTTGAAGAGCCATTAATGAGTACTGAAAAGTTGACATGTGATATGGCAGCTTCGATCCACTTCCTCCAAACGATACCAAAACCCATTCTTTGAAGCACATAGTCAAGAAAGGACCACGCAACGTTGTCATACGCCTTCGGAAATCTATTTTACACAAGATGCCAACTTCATGGGAGACTTGAGCTGAGTTAATACACTCATTTGCAATGATGGCACTGTCCCATGATTTGTCCGCCTCTCTACATGCTGCATTGTTGGTGACCGATTAACTTGGGAAGGACAGATTTTAGCCTTGTAGCAATAACTTTAATACCGCTCATGAGACTAATGGGTATGAAGTCGGTGACGCTTTCGAGATCTTGGACCTTGGGAATAAGAACAAGAAAGGTGGATTTCAGTCTCCAATCAATGGTCTTGCGAGTGTACAACTGGTCCATAACCTTTAGAATGTCACTTTTCATAAACTCCCACGACTTGGAAATAACAAAAATTGGCATATCATTAGGTCCGGGGCTTTATCCTTCGACCGAGATCGAAATGGCTTTGTGAACTTCCTCTTCGAAAATACGGCTTCAAGAGACCGAGCTTCTTCATTAGAGATGGAAGGAAAAGCAAGACCATCAAGCCGGGGCCTGAGAAAATTTTTCTTGAAATAACCCTTGATAGTACGAAACTATCTCCTTTTTGATGATGGTTTTGTCACTAGTTAAGGTGCCATTAACTTTTAATTGAGAAAAACTCTTACCCCTTTGTTTCGCCGAAGCATACTTATGAAAAAAATGGGTATTGTTTTCAAATTCTTCAACCCAATTGATGTTAGCACGTTGCTTCCAAAATTCACTGTGCATTTTTGCAAGTCTTTTGAATTCAAATTTTAGCATCAATTTTTTCATTCACCAAATGAACATTATCCGGATCCATGACCAACTTGGCATCCAAGGTTTGATTTGTGACTAAATTCACCCGAACTAAATTATCAATCCCGCTAAAGACATCCCGATTCCAAAGCTTTGAGTTTCTCTTTTTAAGAGCCCGCATCTTCTTAGCAAGAACAAAACCCGAGACCACAAAACAAAAGGATAACCACCATTCCTTCATAAGCCCTGCATAGAATCATCCTCCAACCACATCTTTTCAAATCGCACTTTGTGCCCACCCCAACCATCATTTTGAGTCTTAAGGACAATTGGGAAGTGATCTAGAAGGGCTTAGAAGCACAAATGCCTTGCTCAATGCGATCAAATTGTCTTCCCAAATTTGAAGAGATAACAAACCTCGTCAAGCTTACTCCAAGAAGCATTTCTACCCAAGTGAAATGAAACCAATTAACTAAGGTCCATAAGTTGTTGATCTTGCACAAGATACTCAAATTTCTTCATTGGATTAGTAATACGTACTCTACCCGATCTTTCATGAGCAAATGATGGTATTAAAATCCCCACAAAGGACCCAAGGTTCATCCCAAAGAAAGAGAATGTCCCTTAGTTCCGCCCAAACCGATTTTTTTTCTACCGAGAACAGACCGTGCACATTATCGAGAAGCCAACATAAATTATCCTCGTATAAACCGACATTTAATGGAAATCGAGAAAGCACCTAAAAGAGAATCAAGAATAACCACTTTATTGCAATTCCAAACAATGATAATACCTCCCGAGGCACCATTAGAGTCGAGAGCTATCCAAATAAGTTGTTACCACCCCAAAATTGTTTCACCCGAAATCTTTTCCACTTACAACATGAGTTTCCCGAATACAAAGAATGTCGTGTCTCCATAAACTCACTAGCACCTTCGCCTCATCTCTCTTGGTTCCGCGCAAAGACCGCCACATTCCACGATATGATTTTTGTCTTCATGGGTCAACAAGATGACTTGATGCAATTGCTTCAATTGATTCGCTTTTCTTGTCCTCACTGATCGATTATGCATGTCAAGAAGAGAAAACTCGATTATTATTGGTTGAATTATCCATTAGTGCCTCCAAATTGTTCTTGCTGTTGCTTGAAAAGAGACACCTATAATTGGCCCAACGTCCCGAAAAGTATTGACCAATTTCCCGAGTTCACTAAATCATCCTCATCAACAACTTTTGTGGTATTTTTTTGGTGAATCGAGTTGAATGGTAATTTTCTCCTTTTCCATTGTTAGCTCAGGTGCAAGGGGTTTCGCGCTTGAAGAAGAGAATCGACTGAGTTAGACTCATTAAAAGAAACGTGCCTATCTTGGATTTGGGCTTGGTCTGCTGGTATTAAAACATTGTCTTGATATATTCCTGGGCCTTTGTCACTTCTCGGATTAACCCACCCCTCTGAAATTGAAGTTGACGTGAGATTTACACCCAAATCAAATTCAAAATTTGAAACTACATTTATTGCAGGTTGTTGGGGTAGTAGAGGCTTAAATGCAAAAAGTACTTCATCTACCTCCTGAACACAACTGAAATCTCTGCGCTGCTCAGAGTCATTGACCAACCTCGAAGGGAACATCACCATTTCCTCTTCTAGCCCTACATTAGCTTCCTTAATATTGATACTGCCATTTCCCAAAGAAGAGTGAGCTAAAGAAATATTTTGCTCGGGATGGATTTGAATTGTTTCTTGATCCCTTATGAACTTGTCGCTTGATTCAACAGTTTGAAATTCAGATTGATCAATAAGATCAGCATTCTCAAGAATTTCCCCCGCAATAGGAAACGATAGACCATTCATATGCATCATTTTAAACTCAACTTGCGAATGAACTGGTCCAGCAACTTGCATAAAAATTGCTGAGTAGTTAGAGCCATTGAGTGAATTAGTGTGAGGAGCAACTAACCCTCCCCACATTTTTCCAATTTTCCTGAAGGTTTTGAGATTCCAAATATGAAGCGGAACACCATGAACTGCCATCCAAATAGGTTTAGGGAAGTTAGCCCCCATGCTTTCCAGACTATTAACTTCCGGACTCCATTCTTTAAATCTTATCACCAATTCATTCTTGACCCATTCCCGTCTTGAAAGAATCTCTGTTTTCTTGGTCGGAGAATCGACAAACAGAAGAGCAAGAGATTTCGAAGTGGAAATCGGAGAAAGAGACACCGTTTCTTGAAGATTGAAGAGAGACTTAATCGTATTGGCTGTTCTCAACCAAGGAATCTTGGGATCATTGACTTCACAAACTAGAGCTCCATTCCATCTGTTAGTGTAACAATCGGAAACTTTTTTTCCTTGGAGGAGAAATGGGATTCACAATACCGGGTGAAGCAGGTTGAAAGAGAGTATTCAAGCTTGTACAGAATTTAATTGCTTCTGCAAAATTACTCCAACCCCTACCGTCACCACCACCAGGGAAAAAACAAACCTGAGCTGGATCACGTTTGGCACTGAACTTGGTTAATTTGATCATTTCACCTTTACCAAAGAAGTTCCGGACCATTGAGAGTTTATCATTTTTGTTAAAACTCCAATAAGTTGCCTTTTCTCTCAAGCTGGATGATTCTTGTTCAAGGATAGAACTAACCCATTCTAACGCTTCTAGAGAAATTATGAACTCCTTAAACCCCTTATTTATTTCCTTCAGAGAAGCCATAACTACACCATTTACTTTTACCTTGGAAATCTCATATGATCTGTTCCCAATTGATACACACTGTTTAGTACCGTAAGCAATAACTACCGCTGATTTTCCATTAAATGTGCCTCCACCTTGACTAATGCCATTAAAGTTTCCGTTTGAACCTGATACCACTGATTTCCATGATGTACCACTCTGTTGATGAAGAAAAGGGGCCCATAATGGGTGAAGAAGAAAATACCTACCTCAGAGCTCACTTGGAGGAGAGAGAAAAATTATCTACTTTTTGAGACCCTTTTTTTCTCTCTTTGTTTTAATGATGTTGTTCGCTGATAGCCCAGCTAGGGCAATATGTTGGAACCGTTTTTTGGGGACCAGCCTTTTTTTGAGGGGACCATGGTTTTATTTTGGGTAAAGACATTAGAAGTAATTCTAGGTCACCCCATATCTAGTTATTTATTTAATACCTAATCTACCCTCTTAATTAATTTTAGGTTATGATTAGTGAAATGATTTAGTTAAAAACAATTAGTGAGATTAAATTAAAAGATGGGTTTATTATTAGTTGAGTAGAATTATTGTGAGAGTAGAGTTAGAGAAGATGAAGGAGAAAACATGAAAATAAATATATTTTTTTTCCAATTCACCCCTTTGAGTATTCAAATAATGGATTTTATCAACCACAACCTAGAGGAAGAGATTTCAGTGAACAAGTATGTTCCAAACTTAGATAATGTATGTTGAATTAAGAAAACTTCCCCAAAAATGTAAAATTTTGAACCGGATTTTGAACAGCTCGATTATTTTATATGAAGAATAAGTAACCGAACTCATCCGGTGTAGTTCGCTGTTTTTGTGAGGATGAATGTAACCGAACTCATATGAATGTGTAGTTCTGTTGCCTTGGGAGATAAACAAGTAAACCAACTAGTTTGAAGGTGTGTCTCGGTTGCTTGATCCAAACACGCAAGTTACCGAACTCCATATTAATGGAAGCTCGACATGCAAAGATTATGTTCTATTGGTTCGCAACTAACCGAACTTTACGCATAAATAAATTTTAACTAAGTGTATAAGGTCTCTGGGCTGGTTCGCAACATCATGCTTTTGCGATCCAACCGAACTAAGTTTAATAAGTTCTATTGTTTCGCAAAATTGAGATCAATTGCACAACCAACCGAACTTAACAAACAAAATTTCTTATGTTTTTAACCGTAAAGTTTGCTTACATGGAAGTTTTAAGATTTTTGCGAAATAACCGAACAAAGTTGATGAGTTCCAGTTATAAAAGAAATAAAATAACGTGAAAAACAAAGAAGGTCTTGCCATGGCAACTTTTTTTTTTCTTATGTTTTTAACCCCGGAGTTCCTGCTACATGGCGCTTTATACATTTATTCGAAACAATCGAACTCGCTCGCCCTCTAACATAGTTATAAAGCATATAGAACCGAACTCATCTGAAGGTGTAGTTCTAAGCTGCTTTGTGAGGAGTGACACGAACAAGTAACCGAACTCTATCCGAATGTGTCGCTCGTATTGCCTTGTGAGATGAACAAGTAACCGAACTCAACACCGTAACCTCCATTAAACCTCTCCACAACTTCCATTTTCAACTCATTTCGATGATTACTTCACATTTTTTCAACCAAAAACAAACGACAAGTAATGGGTTTGTGAGAATATCTTTGCTAAAGATTTAAATTAAGCTATATATATAGAGGTGGTGGTGGTTGTTGGTGGCGGTGTGTAATCTGGTGGTTGGTGGTGGTGATAATCGTAGGTGGTGGTGGTGGTAATCGATTTATGGTGGTGGGAGGAGGTGGTGCGGCACCTAAGACTGCGGCATGGCCTGAGGTGGTGGTGGTAGTAACTTCCAAGGATGGGGCTATGGTGGTGGGAGGAGGTGGTGGTTATATATAGAGTGAGAGAGGTGGTTATTAGGTTGGTTTTTTAAATTAAATTAGGTTAAGGGTGAGGTTATAATTTCAACGCATTAGGACACCCTTATAACTAGAGGAAGGTGGCCTAATAAGACCATGGTCCCTCAAAAAACCATGGTCCCCAAAAAAATGGTTCATATGTTGTTGCATAAGCAAATACATAACTTTATCCTTACGGGGTTAGGTACTTAGTTAGCTGATAACTCATGTAGAGCCATTAGAAGGCTTTTGAGGTGGGCTTGGGAAGGAAGTGGGCTGTGAATAGGTAGATGGAGTTAAGGGTATGGGCACAAATTTTTGGGTCCATGATGTTTTGGGACGAAAACGACCCGTTCGAATTGGATTTGAACGGGCGGGACGAGGAACGAGAAGAAAAAGTATCAGAAAAAGAGATGGGAATACTGAGCTGTAGTAACTTTTTTGCCGTTTGCCACCATAATGAGTTATTCCATATTCTCGCGTCTTTTCCCGTAAGGATTTTCTTGAGGACTAGAAAAGTCTGATGAGCTTGTCCACATATTTGCCGGTGGTGAAATGGATAACCGTTGACCAGCACATTGACTCCAAAAATGCCAAATGAAGTGTGCAACTCAATAACCCTCGGGACTGCATTGATTCCTTAGCACATTTCTTATCTTCATTCTGATGACAGTCATAGTATTTTTATCAATGACCACCACATGCATGCTTTTGCAAGAGGATGAAATATATTCACTAACCAATACTGAAAAGGTACCCCCGAAAAACACACATGAAAATCATTTTGAACATATGGATTATCAAGCATCATGAAATCTTGCTTCCATGCGAACACCTTGACAGTACAATCACCACTTTTAAAACTGAAATTCCATTCCTCACAGTTAACGTCAATGGATGCAGTAACATAAATGATAGCTTGATTCTGGTTAAAAATGCTTTAGTTCGAAATTGACTTTAAATCTATCCGCAATGGTTTTCCCAATATTATCCCAAGAAGATATTGCCTTGGAAGCTGAAACAACATAATGACCCACTCCCACCATTCGAGAGGAATTTTAGGATTTATATGAACTACTTAATTGAGTGCTGATTTCTTTTCTGACTCTAGTTTGAACTGAGGGAGCAAATGAATCACATGGGAAAGGGGAAATGTAATCGTATTGAAATCTTTTTTCCTAGGTTGAGTGGGTTCTTTGGAAGTATAATTGGGATTGGGTGTTGATGGATTGAAAGAATCAAAGTGATTTGGGATCAAATAAGGATTACGAGAGAAATGGATATGTTGAATGAGATTAGATAGTGCTGAGCCAAACATTAAGTTCATTCTGGAATATGAGAATTATGGGATTGGGTAATTGTAATCCTCCTTATTGAAAATATGCATCAGTATATATAATATGACATGCCACAGATAGCATCGCCATCAACCCCTAACCACCGAGGCAGTAAATGGGCAGTCATAAGAATATACACCACCCGACCCACTATGTTTTGATCTTTAAATCTTCAAGTTCTTTCCTAAGCTGTTCTTGATGTTCAGCCTGCAGCATCTGTTGCAAGACTTCTGTATTTTTTCTGCAATTTTTTCAGTCCTTCTCGAATATGCATCCGCCTATAATTTTACATTCGCCTCTCTTGTGGTATATGTTGCTGCGTTGTGTGCGGCTGAAAGTGTATCTTTCAGCATCCGTTGTGATTCCACGTATTCTTTCACTAAAGAAAGAAATTTTTTTCTCATTTCTCTATGGATTGGATCTTCAAACATTTCGTTAGAATTTTGTCGATTTTTGCAGTTCTGGACATAATCCATATGCCAAGAAAGCTATTATCGGGGCGTCACACTTCATTAGAGGGGCTTCACTTGGATATCCTGCACCACAAATCTTGCTAAGGGATACCTTTGATTCAATAGCAATTTGTCCAAATTACCCTTTAATTAAAATTAAAACAAAACAGAATAAAACCTAATCTAATCTTCACACTTTCAACCTCTTTGACTCCCCCCGCTTCTTCTTCTTCTTCTTCTTCTCTTCTTCTTCTTCTTCACAAGAAATTTTCACATCAATTCATTTCATCGTTTTCGATTAATCGGCGATCCGAAAAATTGGAACCTCGTAAGATTGAAATCAGACATGAAAGATGAGGAAGAAACAAATCGATTGGGTGTGATGGTAATCTCAATCAACCTCGACCAACAACTTCATCCTCAAATGCCCACCGATTGAAGCAAATCGATTTTCTGGAAATTGGAACTCCTCAACAACAACCCAGTGTATGCAAGGTATTAATCGACAAACCCATCTATTCTTACTCGTTGTGCTTAAAACATGTTAGATTGAATCAAATCAAGAAAATTAGGGTTTCTATTTTTTTTGAAGTCACATTACCAGGGTTCGCCAAGTTTTAAGTCTAGTGTTCAAGAACTTATGCCTAGGTTTAGAGGAATTCAAACCGTAAATTGATTTTGCATGTAGGTTTACGCCTGGCTAGCGAGACAATTTTTCCACCGTATTTACTTACGCTTGGTTTTTCAAAGAGACAAAACCCAAGCGTAAAAGTTTCGGATGTTTTGGAGAAAGTTGCAATTTATGTTTACGCCTAGGTTACGGCACTAAAGTTTCCAGCGGATTTAGTGTACGCCTAGGTTGGGATACATAAATTTCCGCACGTATAGTCTTACGCCTAGGTTACGACACTAAAGTTTCCAGTGGTATTTAGTGTACGCCCAGGTTGGGTCGAATAATTTTCCACGTATAGTCTTATGCCTAGGTTGGATGATTGAACTTTCCAAGCGTATTGTTTTACGTCCGTGTTCGATTCTATTTTTCTCAGGGATTACCTAGGCGTAATTAACTCGAACATTTTTTTTTATTAGATTGGCCCTGTTACTAATTCATCAATACCGATTCTATAACATCTATTTCTTGTAACTTGGGTGTGAATCGTGATGGAGCAAAGCCTAAAAAGAATAGAGGAAATAACTTAACACCAAAAGATACTCCTACACCTCGCCATGGAGTTCATTGTGGGGTCGATTATAGAGGTTTTCGTAAGGGTGCTAACAAGAAGAAGGGTATGATTCAAGGAAGTAGCTCAACATGTCCCGAAATCAAGATAATGTTTTCCAAAATCTAGAAATTGAAGGGGAACAATTTCAACTACCTATGATATCGAGGTACACTCGTGATTAGAGATACACCAAATCAACAACAAGAAGAAGAAGTTGTTTTTCAAGGAAAATGGAAACAAGTTGTTGTTGCTTCACCAAGCTACACCTAAACCTCAAGTGAAGGAAAAGAAGCCGAGGAAGATACCTTCACCAAAAGGCAAGTATATTCCTAAAGGCAATGATTTGTTGCCTGCGAAGAAGAATGGCAGATTGGGGTGAGGCGCCCGATGAATCTACTTTGGCCTTATTTGGTTATCCATATTCATGGGATGCTAAGGTTTGCCAAACCAAGGTAAGAATCTCAAAATTTCACTTATTTTGCATGATTTTGTTCAAGTTGATATTATTGTATAGTTTAGAGATTTAACAAATTTGTTGTTAATACATTCTTTGAGGGATCATAAAATTGCGATAAAGAAACCGAAACATAAAAAGGGTGGTTATTGGTCGTTAGGTGAAGAATGTAAAGAGGTTGTGATCTTGTATTGGCTACAGGGCTAGGTAATGGAATTCTCAACCATCAGCATGAGTTTGATTCTATTATTGCTTGTGCCTTTAGAGAGCGATATTGGTTAGAAACCGATTGGCTTTTCATCTTCCATTCTACGAGACGACAATAACGCCCTATGATGTAAGCAAATCTTTGAACTTAAAATGTTGAAGGAAAATCAAGCTTCTCAAGGTTTTGACAACAATATGAGTTGGAAGACCTTTATGTCCTTGTTAAAGATACACTTGACGGGAGCGAGTTTTAGACGAGAACAAATTATGGGCTGGTGGAGATAAACCAGATTTAAGCAAGAGATGGTCCATCCATACCACAAAAAGATATTGTTGAAGAATCAAAGATATGTTTGGAGGAATACAAAAGGCTGTAGTT
Organism: Papaver armeniacum; assembly: GCA_023531295.1. Lineage (NCBI taxonomy): Eukaryota > Viridiplantae > Streptophyta > Magnoliopsida > Ranunculales > Papaveraceae > Papaver > Papaver armeniacum. Next base: position 2,973 of record JAJJWW010006311.1, on the reverse strand, counting down.
GAACGTCATGAGGTGATAGATGAAACAAGAGCTCTGGTATTACCCACCGCATACCTATTGCATTCCCTTGGTACCATATTCTTTCCGATAACTCTGGGAATCGAGTTAATGTCCACTATTTACAATGGTTAAAAGATTTCCAGGAGACCAAAAGTATGCTTGGGGCACCGCCACCCTCGCTTTTTACTTGATAGTTTTCGAAAAGCTTCGAGGGTTGGAGCCACCGAACTTGGCGGGAATGTTGGTCTTTTCTGTGTAATCTATATAGTTTCGCTTTGTTATATTTATCATTTTTTTTATCAAGTTTTATGTATATAATTTTGGTTATATATAATTTTGTTAGGCATGGGTATATGACCACTTTCCGACCATGAGACCTTCTACATCTTGGTCGATGATGAGATTGGTCGTCCTACAGGGAAAAAGTTTGTATTCACTCGGTACCCAAGTAAAGAACAAAAAGAGAAGATAGCCAATCAAGGTTGAAAATGGATGCTCACCGTGAAGATGTAATATTTGATCCTTACATAAATCTAAAGAAAGATAAGTTTGGAGAAGAGATTGATCATCGTGTTTTTTCAAGTTTGGAATCCTACAACGGCCTTTGTTTCATCCTCATGGGTACGTAATGGCCAATCCACGCGAGTTCTCCGCCAATATGGTTATGCGCAAGAAAAAGTCACTCAAGAATCTTTCAAATTGTTGGCTAATGCTTCTTCCGTAAAAGTGCCAATGTCGTGCCCAACTATAGCCCCAGAGCCAAGTATTGATGTTTGGAAACAACCGCGATAATGCACAATACCAAGTCCATATGAAGGGAGCTCATTCCCGCTCTAGGCACAAAGGAAGCCAAGAAGATTATTTGGAATGGTATTACCATTTTGGTCATCCTCATGTGATCAATAATGATCCTAAGCTAGTACATATCCAAAAGGCTCAAGAAAAGAAGAAGCGTGAAGTTTCTAAAAGACAAGTGTATTTGATGCGGATTGGAAGGCACTATATTTCAACATGGTAAGTAAAGTTGTTATTTTTCATGACGCCATTTCACATTTCTACAAGTATGTTTCATAACGTTATAATTGTTTGTACTAATATTTTTCATTTTGATATGTAAAATAGAAAGAAATGCCTTCACTTGGCACAAACATTGAAAGATGAGGCCATCACATGTGCACAAGTAAAGATTTTAAAACAACAAATCAAAGACTTGCTTAATCCAAATAAGAATGCTTCACTTGAGAACTTAGAGAGGGGCACGGCTTTAGGCATTCGTCGACAGATGTGGGTACTAGTCAACGCCAGCCATCACCTAGTAGTTCCGAATCTGGGCAAGAGGATATGCATGCTCGTGGTCGTGGTCAAAGGTGGTAGAGGTCAAGCCGTGCGTGTCCTCAGTACTTTTCGAGGTGGTAATAAAGAGGTCGTGGTCGTACTCGTAATGAGTAGACATCAGAAGACTATTTAGTTTTTGTTGGTTGTTTTTTGGTTGTTATGAACAAGTTTCCTTTGGTGTAGAAGACTATTTAGTTTCTTGGTGTTACGTAACAAGTTTCCTTTGGTGTAGAAGACTATAGTGAAATGCAAATCAAAATTAGGTACTGAACATTTACGTCCGTGTTTGTGTGTGGCAAAACCCACGTAAGACTCTAACACAACAAGTTTTAGGATTTTGCGCTTAATGCCTAGGTTTGGGGTTCGGAAAAACTCGACGCCATTCCCGAAAGTAAGTATTTTCTCGTAGTTACGCTCTAGGTTCGTGTTCTCTAAAACCTAGGCGTAAATAGTTTTTAAAATGAGTTTGTTGTTTTTTGTCCCTATTTGGTTTGTTACACATCTTGGTTTTATATATAGTTGAACATACATGCCCAACCATCTTATTTTTTTATTATTTATACATATAATATTGTCAACAAAATACTTCATTCAAAACTACCAAAATAAATATAATATTGTCAACAAAATACTTCATTCAAAACTACCAAAATACATATAATATTGTCAACAAAATACTTCATTCAAAAAACTACCAAAATACATATGACCCAATTATCACTTCTAGACAAAAATGTTTTATTCCTAGTGAGTCATTCAAAATATTTTCACCACCCTTCACGAACGCTTAGTCATCCTCATCATCGCCTATCAATGCAAATGAGACATTACCCTGACATTTGTAATGCCTTCCAAAATTCAAAATCTCTTCGAATCCAATACACCAAGACTTGGACCATTCAAGCTACAATCGAATAACGGAGGTAATGGGCATCCTTCACTCATTTGGAGTCCAATTAAATGGTTTCCGTGCACGTAACCAATCACCACTCTTTTTGTTTTATCCTATTCTTCGTCATATGGTATCCTTGTTGCTTGCAAATGTGAAACTCAATGCATTTGAGATATAAATGGACAACGCAATTGAATGTGCATTGGCAGTAGTTGGTCGTTTATCGGCATGGACATCCAATACTACTAAAGTCAAACATTTATCGCCATGTAACCGCTTCCCATGCCAAAACCTTTCGCTTAACAATCGCCTCGACTCGCTCTTTTCACATCTCATCATTGGTATGTAATTATCTCGGTGCCCACGTAGTTCCATTAAACATTTTTTCCTTACATAGTCAACTTCTTCACAACCCCCACCTTTCGCGTCTTCAAAGGGTCCAAGTTGATCCACGAAGACGTGGTAACCACAATTCCCATCTCCATCTACCTCATCCGTGGCCTTAATATAATCACGAACAAAGTCGGGAAAAAAGAAGATAATTTTCATAAATGATATATAAATTCCGGGAATATCTACCCTTCTCATCTCTAGGGGGTGGTTTGTAAGTTGCGTTGAATACGAAACCGTCTCATTCCTTTCACTTGACGGAAATATTCCAACCATTGGACTTTTTCCTATACTTCTTGCCAATTGTTTAACACCGTCTCTACCGCCAAGTTTTTTTCTTGTTTTTCCTTGGGAGG
>JAJJWW010006310.1:0-207200 GCA_023531295.1 Papaver armeniacum | reverse complement strand
CCATTGTTTCTTCCTCTTTGTCCGAATCACTTGATGAAGAAGGAGGAAGTGGAGTGTTAACCGCTCGAATGAAATCCTTTAGTTGAGTGCCGGATCGAAGAAGTATTGGACTCGGTCTGCCCTTCTTAAGCATTTACCAAAGGTATACACCTGAAACAAGATTCTCAAAAACTAAGTTAGATACGGTATAGAATCTAACAAAGCAAGAATATAGCAAAAAGAAAAATAAAAACAACTAAAATCGTCCGCTGCTCCCCGGCAACGGCGCCAAAATTTCACCATCACTTTCCATTCATTGTTATCACCAGTTCCATATCCACTAATGCAGCTCTATTCATTACCAGCCTAGGCTTCATGTCATTTGCAGCTGCAAGCAACCTAGCTCAGGCTAATGTTTCCATTGCCAAAACCATGGCAATACACATAGCAGCACCACTACCTGCTATCATTTCTAGTTCCACCACCAGATTCCATCTCTGCAATCAGCTTCAACATTAACATCACATGTAGTTCATTCACTATTCTTCTCAATCCTGTAGCTTCAACTCAAGATCACCCTAGCAAACCTCATAACAACAGCAGTTGTAACCCATATCAGTTTCATCCTTTCTGATTTCAACAACAGCACCACTTCCCTGAATTTCAAAACCCATTTTTCATCCATCTCCAACAACACACGCAAACTCTTCATCTGTTGTAGCTTCCATACTATTCTCTGTATCTCCAATTCCTTCTTCAATTGAAACAGCCTTGAACCAAATCACAATCAATCTCATATGAACCCATACATCGACCACTATTATCGATTCTCCTCATCTGCTGATCAATTTGAGATCAATTTCAACAATTACCACAAACCCATTCTCAGTTTCAGCTTCAACAAGTCAAGGAGCGTGATACTTCGAATGATGACAAGCTCAATGCGTTAATGCAAGGCATGCAAGGTCTTACTTCTATGTTACAACAAAGCCAACAAAAGACCGATTCGGCAATCAAGGATTTACAAACTCAAATGGGGAATTGGCGACCGATGTGAACTTATTGAAATCTCAAGCATCCACAAAACTTCCTTCACAATCATTTGTGAATCCAAGAGAGAATGTTAATGTGGTTACCTTACGAAGTGGAAGACAAGTGGAGGGTCCAAGTCATCATGAAGAGGCTATTGAAGAGGTAGTCAAAGACAAGGAGGAAGCCGCACCAAAGGAGAATTCAACATCAATCGACCAATCCAAGGAACCGGTTCCTACTTTCACTACTCCACCTCCTTTTCCTAGTCGTTTTGCTAAATCCAAGAAAGAAGCTCAAGACAAGGCACTCATGGATATTTTCAAGAAGATTGAAATCAAACATCCAATTCATTGAGGCCATCAAGACAATTCCAAGGTATGCCAAGTTCATGAAGGAATTATGCATCAAGAAGGATAGGTTGCTTGATAATGAAATTACTAAAGTTGGCGAGAGTGCGTCGGCTATGCTATTAAAGAAGATGCCTACAAAGTGTACGGATCCCGGCGGTTTCACGGTGCCAATTACTATTGGTAAGAAAAGGTTTGAACATGCTTTACTTGATTTGGGAGCTTCCATTAGTGTGATGTCGGCCGAAATATATGACTCCTTGAATCTTGGACCTTTGAAAGAGACGAGAGTTATTATCCAATTAGCGAACAAGTCTAACATATATCCAAAGGGGCTTGTAGAAGACGTGCTAGTGCAAGTAAATGAGCTTATTTTTCCGGTGGACTTCTTCGTAGTGGATATGGACAGCAATGAGAACCGATCATCTACTTCTTTACTTCTTGGGAGGCCATTTATGAAGACCGCAAAGACAAAGATTGATGTTGATAAGGGTACACTCACTATGGAATTCGACAAGGAGATAATACACTTTAACATATTTGAAGCCATGCGCTACCCAAGTGATGTGCATTCCGTTTACTCCATTGATGTGGTTGATTCATTAGCGCAACAAATGGTCGAATTGAATCAAGAGGATGAACTTAATGTGGAGTTGCAAAAGAGCATTGAATTGGACATCCACGGCTTGTCTAACTTGGATGTTGAAATCTCCAAGGAATTGGTGGAGATGTGTGGGGCCTTGGCGACATTGCAAGAAGCTAAAAAGGGTAATGTTTCATATATTTCTTTACCCGTGAATGATGAAATACTTGTACCATCTATTGTGAAGGCGTCCAAACTAGAATTGAAGCCACTTCCGGACCATTTGAAGTATGCTTTCTTGGGAGATGGAGATGAGCTTTCGGTGATTATTGCAAAGAACCTCACACCGGTACAAGAATACCATTTGCTTAGAGTCTTGAGAGAGCACAAAACGGCTATTGGGTGGACAATTGCGGACATCAAAGGCATTAGTCCATCCATGTGCATGCATAGGATTCTAATGGAAGGGAACGTGAAGCCGGTACGTGATGCTCAACGTCGGCTTAATCCTCCCATGATGGAGGTTGTGAAGAAAGAGATACTCAAATTGCTAAGTGTGGGGTAATCTACCCACTTTCCGATAGCAAGTGGGTTAGTCCGGTACAAGTGGTACAAAAGAAGTCCGGAGTCACGGTTGTTCGAAATCAAGACGATGAACTTGTTCCTACAAGAGTTCAAACCGGTTGGAGAGTGTCCATTGACTATAGAAAGCTTAATTCCGCAACCCGAAAGGATCACTTTCCTTTACCTTTCATTGATCAAATGTTGGAGCGGTTAGCGGGGCATTCTTATTATTGTTTCTTGGATGGTTATTCGGGATACAACCAAATTGTTATTGCACCGGAGGACCAAGAGAAGACCACTTTCACTTGTCCGTTTGGAACGTTTGCATATAGACGGATGCCGTTTGGTCTTTGCAATGCTCCGGCTACTTTTCAAAGATGCATGGTAAGTATATTCTCGGATTATGTGGAGCGCATCATCGAGGTATTTATGGATGACTTTAGTGTTTATGCAATTCTTTTGATGGTTGTTTAAATAACCTTGAACTAGTTCTTAAACGATTCATAGACACAAACCTTGTCCTTAATTGGGAGAAATGTCACTTTATGGTAAACCACGGCATAGTACTTGGTCACATTGTGTCCTCTCGAGGGCTCGAAGTGGACAAGTCAAAGATAGATTTAATAAGAAACTTACAATATCCCACTTCAGTGAGGGAAATCCGTTCTTTTCTTGGCCATGCAGGTTTCTATAGGCGGTTTATCAAGCATTTCTCCAAAATCTCCATGCCAATGTGCAAGTTATTACAAAAGGAGGTACCTTTCGACTTCAACAAGGAATGCAAGGATGCTTTTGACAAATTGAAAGAAATGTTGACAAGTGCGCCAATTATCAAATCACCGGATTGGAATCTTCCATTTGAATTGATGTGTGATGCTAGTGATTATGCGGTTGGAGCCGTTTTGGGTCAAAGAGTGGACAAGTTGTCCCATGTTATCTATTATGCATCTAGGACCCTTAATTATGCACAAATCAATTATTCTACCACGGAAAAGGAGTTGTTGGCTATAGTTTTTGCATTGGAAAAATTTCGATCATACTTGGTGGGTACAAAGGTTATTGTGTATTCCGATCATGCCGCACTAAGACACTTAATAAAGAAGAAAGAAGCTAAGCCAAGATTAATCCGGTGGATCCTATTGTTACAAGAGTTCGACATAGAAATTCGGGACAAGAGGGTGTGGAGAATACCGTTATGGATCATCTTAGTAGACTTGTTATGTCTCAAGAAGAACTTCCATTACATGACCGCTTTCCGGACGAACAACTTTTCTCCATGGAAGAATCAACACCTTGGTATGTGGATATAGTGAATTACTTGGTGACAAGGAAAGTACCTAGTACAATGTCTAATTTCCAAAAGATGAAACTTAAGAAGGTAGCTAAACAATATGTGTGGGATGAACCATACTTATGGAAATATGGCGTTGATCAAATAATGCGAAGGTGCGTACCTAACTCCGAATTTCAATCCATCCTCTCCTTTTGCCACACTTTTGCTTGTGGTGGCCACTTTGGTTCTAAACGCACCGCTCTCAAAGTTCTCGAGACTGGATTTTATTGGCCCACCTTGTTTGAAGATTCATATGTTTTTTGTAAATCGTGTGATAGATGTCAACGAACGGGCAATCTAGGTGCTCGAAATCAAATGCCACTCACACCAATTCTCGCCGTTGAGATTTTTGATGTGTGGGGTATTGATTTTATGGACCCTTTTGTCAATTCGAATGGAAACTTTTATATACTTCTTGCCGTAGATTATGTTTCGAAATGGGTGGAAGCTAGAGCCACCAAGACTAATGACTCTCAAGTTGTTTGTGATTTTGTAAGGGAAAATATATTCAATAGGCATGGTACACCAAGAGTGGTGATAAGCGATGGAGGCTCACATTTCAAGAAGGCTTTCCACGCTCTCCTCAAGAAGTACAACATAACACACAAAATTGGTACGCCTTACCATCCACAAACTAGTGGACAAGCGGAAATTTCAAATCGTGAGATCAAGTCCATTCTTGAGAAAACGGTGAATACCACAAGGAAAGATTGGAGCTTTAATCTCAACGATGCACTTTGGGCGTATAGAACGGCGTATAAGACACCGATTGGTATGTCTCCATATCGGTTGGTTTATGGCAAGGCTTGTCATCTTCCGGTTGAACTTGAACATAAGGCTTATTGGGCGATAAAGAAATTCAACATGGAGTATGATGAAGCGGGGAAACAAAGGAAGTTACAACTAAATGAGCTAGAGGAGATACGTAATGATGCTTACGAGAGTGCCCGAATTTACAAGGAAAAGACTAAGCTTTTTCATGACAAGATGATTTCTCGGAAAAGTTTTGTTGTGGGGCAAAAAGTTCTTTTATTTAATACTCGTTTACATTTATTTCCGGGTAAGCTTAAGTCCCGTTGGGTGGGACCATTTGTTGTTGCTAATATTTATGATCATGGTGCAGTTGAAATTGTTAGTGACAAAATAGGACAACATTTGAAAGTCAACGTCCATAGGTTAAAGCCATATTATGAAAACTTTCCAACGGAGCATGTGGACGTAATTGGATTTGGAGATGCACTCCCTCTGGAGGAGTAATGTGAAGCAAGAGCTAAGTCGGGCCGTCGACTTTAAAACAAGCGCTTAATGGGAGGCAACCCATAGGTTTTGTATTTCTTATCCTTTTGCTTTTTGTTATTTGTTTTTCTTGTTTCTTATCATGTTAAAATTTCCCACCTTGACTTTACTAGGAGGATTCAATTACATTGAGGACAATGTAAGGTTTAAGTGTGGGGGAGTGGTTAAGCATGTATTTAAAAAAAAAAATTTACAAAAAAAATTAAAAATTTTAAAAAAAAAAAAAGTTTTAAATTAATATCTTATTTCCACTCAATTAAAAATAATATAATGGAAGTCAAGTTCGTTCCCACGAGGAGCAAGAGATTTTAGTTGTAAAAATTGTCACAAAAGGGGGGATGTATAAAGCAAAAGAAAATAAACAAAGCAATTAAAAGATAAAGTTGAAATCAATAAGAGAGACAAGATCAAGGAATCATTCTTCGTTGCAAAACAATGATTAAAGTTATGTTCTTTTCTACTTGTTATTAGTCACATATTATCACCAACCGTAGGATAGCAGGTTCGCTTAGCTAGCCCCCAAATCCCTTATTTCACTGAGTAACAAGTCCGCTTAGTTATCAGATTCTATTCAAAAGAACCACCTTGAGGTTCGCTTACAAGATGTAATTCCCTGAATGCATTAAGATTTATGAATTTAGGTTTAGTACTAGTAGTTAAACTCGGTTCGCTTGGTTCACTTTCTAGCGTTGTTTTTACACACAATCGCTCCATGGAATCCCCCCGCAAGGTCTCGTGTTTGCTACTTATGTAAAGAGTCAAGAAACGATTACTTATCCCCTAACTTTCACTAGCTTTAGATCAAATTAACAAATCAATTTAGCATGCACTCTAAACAATCTATCAATCAATCATGAATGTGTAAACATTCCTATTAGTAAAAACAAACGATAATCATGTGAAAAATCTCAAGATAGAATTGAAACAAAACTCAAATCATATATTAAGAACTAGGAATTCATCCTCAATCAATAATAAAATTAGCTACTCATGTTTTTGAAATTCACACAAATAATTAAAAAGAAGAATTTTCAAAAGCAATCAAAAACACAAGTGTTGTGTGTGTAGAGAGGTGTGTAAAAGATATGTAGAAAACTTCTCTATTTATAGGCTTCAATATTCTCCAAATCTTCCAAGGAATAGAATCCTTTTCCTTTAGCAATTCAATTTCCAAATCCAAGCCTTTCTCAACTCTTCCATCTTCTCTTTCCAAATTTGAGCCCAATTCTCCATCCAATTCCTAGTCCAAGTCTTCACACCCATGAGAGAAGTCCATAGAAAATTTTGGAATTTTTTTTTCGCCGAAAAACTGGTATTATGGCCGGAATCCGGCCGGAAAAGTCGTCGCCGGCCACCCGAGTTCTTCGCCGCCAATGGTATATTCGACGGAATATTCCGATCACCCACCGTTAGAGATAACGGTCAAAAGGGTCAACCATTAGTCAACCGGGTCAAGGGAAGAGGTAGTCACCGAGATAAAATGGTCTGACTCGTTGGCTTACTCGGCTGAGTTAGGCTGGATCACTGAGCTGGATCGGTTCATCGCCGGTCTGAGTTGACTCGCCGGATGGAGAATCGGCCGAGTTTCGGCTATTTACAGGACTTCCCCGGCCAAATTCGTGCCTCACTTCTTCTTCATTTCGTTAAGAATTCCTATACATACATCTAGGAAATTTCACATTTTAAGCATAGCACCACCTTTATCTTCCCTTTGCAAAGTGTTATTTGTCTCAATCTCGGTTCCAATCTGCTACAATTCCACCATCAAATCCATCCTTCACAAAGACCCACACTAATTCATCTTCTATCTCGTTACTCACCGATGCTCCCTGTCATTCCCAGCAGCTTCAATTTCAACCGCATCTTGCAAACTCAATCAATGTGTAAAGCAGCAGCACGGCTAAATCAACCACAAATCCCTCTTCTAAGTCATCACCAAAACCAACAGCTTCACCTTCTGCTTTTAATTCAACAGAAACTCAGCCCTTCAATCCGATCTGAGAAAAACCCATTTCAGTTCTTCAAACAACGGCCACAACACCATCAACGACATCATATTCATCTCCAATTTCTTCACTATTTTCTCAATTTAACACCAACCCAACCTCTTAAACCTGAAGTATCATTAATTTCATCTTACAAAGAAACCACCTCCTCTTCTTCAACTCTCGATCCGAGAATTGTACCCACCTTCATCATATCACAAAGGCGACCACGTACTCCATCTCATCCTCTTTCCCTGACTCAATTGCAGCATCATCAATTTCTTTTCCATTCACAGACCCCATCTCCCTGAGCTTCTCTTCTCTGAAATCAACTTCTGGTATAATCGATCTCATATTCACAACGATCGATTAAACATTCAGTTCTTAATCTCTGTTCTTTATTTCAGCTCTCGGACCAACATCAGCAGCTTTAGATCGAAACCCATCTTTTATTCTTCTCAGAAAGCTCAAATCAACCCTCAATCCCATCTGAGTTCATCTTAGAACCCTCAGATTTTATCTCCTCTTTCCGATCTCCATCATCTCGCCTCTGTCGAACTTCCACCAAACCCTTACTGTCGATTTCGTATCCATTTCTCATGAACTAACACCTTCAATTCAGTCTTCTTCTTCATCCTGAATCAATTTGAAACAGACCCATCTATTCATAGAAACGGCAAACCCTAACTGCAACTGAACCCAGCTCCAATTTCATCACCTTTATTTCTCGATCTCGACAATAGTAACAGCAACCATGACTGCTTTTCTTTCTTCCTCACTCTGTGTATAAAATGTGAATGAGAGGAAACATCTCTCAATTTTAGGGTTGTGTAATAATTCGGGTGGATGGTTACACCCCAGGGATAGGGACCACCCCACTCATTAGATAAGGGATACCCCAGTGGACAGCCCCTAACATGTAGTTACCCCTTAACATCATATGGCTACTTTTAATACTCCTCTGAGAGAGTTGCCCTTTAACCGTGGCTCGTCTCCCGATAGTGTTCACCCATGAAATGACAATTTTGCCCTTTTGGCTCAAATAGAGTAATTTCTTCTTCTTTTCCTCTGTGCGACTACAAAGTAGCTTCAAAACTCAAAACAAGCGTAAAATACATAATTTACAAGAAAAATAGCAAAGAAAGCATAAAAAATAGATAGTAAATAGGACGTATTCTACACCCTATCAAGAGTCTTATGGCGATGAGGGCTAGCAGCAAAACCAGCGAGGCCACCATTGGTAGCAGTCCCGCTTCGATAATTATCAAGAAAAACCCGGCAGAGTATAGTCACCCGCCTGGGAAGGATCGTAAGTAGACCAAGTAGTAGGAGTACATTCGCCTCGATTGCGTCTCTCCCACTCGGACAAGATACGAAAGGTGTTGCCATTCCACTGAGCCAAGGCGCGGGACGGGCGGATCTTAGAAAGAGCCTCATACCAAAACGAACGGCTGGGATCGTACAAAGGAAAACACAACCCGAGCTCTAACTGGCCCCTGGTGACAATGGTCTCCTCGGCCGAGTGTGGAAACTTTAGAACATCATCCTTCTTCAAAACACCTTTTTGGCCCGACAAGAGCCTGACGTCATAACCATGGAGGTCGAACTCATCTTTCAACTGTTGAATGAATTGCTCATCCGACAAGTCTTTAGCAGTTCTCTTGTCAGCCCTATATGAAAACGAAGAAGTATTATCATAAAAGATGGAATCCAGAGCACGATAATCGTGCTTAGAAGGGATCTCAATAACAAACACGGAATCAAGCGGTACACCATCTTCGTCAGAAAAGACATAGATCACACACCTTTTTTCCGTCATGGAAGGAGTTGAAGACGCCATGAAAGCTAGTGAAGGAAACGACAGGAGAAGTAAAGATACGATCGGAATCGGAAGTTACAGCGGCAACGGAAACAAAGAAAACTCAGAATAGTGAAGAAAGAAGGAAGGAAACCTGTGGAAAGGATAACCAATGGCGATGAAGAAAAAGCGGAGGAAAACAGAGAAGGAGAGAAGAAAAAACTGCCAAGGAAAGAATAAAAGGAAAACAAGGTTTAAAGGTCGGACTTATAAACCTCATCTGTGGTAACCGGCGAGGAAGGTAAACCGGTTGCAATAACTGAAAAAAGTGGGGAGCATTATGGCGTGAAACCCGGCATGACCGAGGACTTGGGAAGACGAGGCGGTTTCTTCCCCTCGTGCCGATCACACGAGTGGAAGAAGGGGCATAAATGTAGGTGCAAATAATCCACAGGGACAGGTGGAACCATCCTGGGCGAGGGCGCACCAAGAGAAACAAGCACTATAAGCACTGAATCATCTCATCAGATCTGGGCGCGAGACAAGAGGAATGAAGGCAGCTCGTGAGGTCGACATAAAGAAGGGGAAAAGTTCTGATGCGATGCTCATCGGGTTCGAGGATAATCAATGCACTGACAGAGTTGGTGAAGAGATAAGAAAAGCTCGGTCAAAATGGGACTCGACCAGGAATCCAAAGGGCGATGTCGGTCATCTCCACCAAACGAACGACATCGGGTGAGGACACCACTCGGCTAGATGTCTCGACTCGAGCAAAAGGGAAGATTAGCTGAAGTATCAGCTAGTCGTCTGAGAAGAACATCAAGGAAGCTACACCAGGCCCAACGTTGTAATATCGATGTATCACCATCTGTAACTATAAATAGAGATCATGTAGAGAGGTAAAGGCAAGTAAGAGAGAGAGAAAGGAGAGCACACCTAGAGTACTGAGAGAAGCATACATCTTGTAATCGTGAACCAAGTAATCAGATCATCCTTTTACCCCGTGGGGGTAGGTAATCATACTGAACCACGTATATCTTGTGTTCTTCTATGTCTTTTGCTTATTTACTTCTTTGTGTACGTTTGAAATCCTTTGGATGTAGTAGTAGGGTTTTCTACATCTACAGCCCTATAGTGGGGTGTCCTCATGAAATCTCTATTTGTCATTATTTATAATCCGACAAGCTACCAAGTCGATGATTTTTTTTGTTGAAGGAGTACTTAACATTTCCTGTCTTATTATATAATTTGTCCGTAACAAGATCCTACAAGTACTTGACTGCCGGTTGTTAAACTTGTTGTTTGGAGGCAAAAAAAAAAAAAAAAAATCTCCGGGCATCATGGTTACTTCCATCTACACTTATAAAGCAAAAAAAAGTTTGGTTCATTTCAGCACTTCAATGCTTGTGGTTCCTTTGGATTTCTTGCCGAGCTCTTTGCAATTCGTTTTACTGGGTGCAATAATGTGAATGAGATTGTTCCAATAATCACTCTGTACAGTTAAAAATTTACTGACAAACTGTGAATTTTCTGTTGATCCTTGTAGTATAGTCGTTACTGTAGCCTCGTTGGGTCTAACACGTGGACAATTAAATCTGCTCTGATACCATGTTAGAATATGGGCATCCAACTCAAAACCAATTGAAAATGAGTGGAGAGGCCTATAAGATTATAAACCGAAGTATCTTAGATTTCCCACACAATGTGGGACTAATAATCTGAACAGTTACTATAGGCAATGTGTACGTCTAGATCTACCTTTCTCTAAAATATCTGGAATTTTTAGGGGCGACACTAAAAGACAAAAAAGGTCACCCAAACGTAATCTAAGCTACCCCTTATCTTCGATTTTTCGAAATGGCCAATATGCCCTTATATAATCGGGAGCCTACACCATAATCGGTAGGTTAAAGGTGAATCGATAGGTTAAATTGAAACTATACCTACCGATTATTGTGTAGATACTTCGGCTAATAATCCCTTTTATAATCGGTAGCGTATCCAACTTGTAAGACTACCGATTATAAGGAGCCCCATATTCAACCTTGGTCAAATTCCATAGGTTTTGAGGGGTGCATTCAATTGAATGCCTAAACAAATAACCATTCCTAATCTTGACTGAATTTTTTTTAGTACTCGAAATGGACAAGACAAAACAAGATATAGTTCATAGATGATTTTGATGTAATAATTACCTTTTTCCATTTTTACTGCAATGGCAGTTTTTACCGGGTGGTTAAATCTTTTGGGTTGTGTCTAAATAAGTTGCATATAATTGTTGGACAGTACATGTTTATTTTTTTTTGAACCTCGCTTTAGTGCCCATTGTACTTGTAGGTGCAAATAATCCACAGAGACAGGTGGAACCATCCTGGCCAAGGGCGTACCAAGAGAAACAAGTGCTAGAAGCACTGAATCACCTCATCAGGCCTGGGCGCGAGAAAAGAGGAATGGATACAGCTCGAGAGGTCGACATAAAGGAGAAAAGCTTTGATGTGATGCTCATCGAGTTCGAGGATAATTAATGCACCGACAGGTTGGTGAAAAGATAAGAGAAGCTCGGTGGCGAAGCGAGACTCGGCCAAGAATCAAGGGCGACACCGATCACCTCCACCAAACGAACGACATCGGGTGATGACACCACTCGGTTAGATGTTCTGGCTCGAGCAAAAGGAGAGATCGACCAAGCACCAAAGAAAGTCGCCCGATAAGAACATCCAGGGAAGCTATACCAGCTCAACACCGTAATATCGATGTATCACCACCGCAACTATAAATAGAGATCGTGTAGAAAGGTAGGAGAAAGGTTTTTTTTTTTGGAGAGCAAGAAAGAGAAGTGATAGAGCAAAGGTTGAGTGTATTGTGGAGAGAGCATTGTTGTGTATATTGGATCCTTGTAATCTTGTGTGAAGTAATAAGATCATCCCTTAACCCCCGTGGACGTAGGTAATCATTCCGAACCACGTACATCTTGTGTTCTTCTATGTCTTTTGCTTATTTACTTCTTAGCATACGTCTGAAATCTTTTGGATGTAGTAGTAGGATTTTCTACATCTACATTCTGGCGCCTACTAAGGGGACCGTATAACATCTTCGGATACCTTGAAATCGGTTACCAAAAGAGAGAAATCCAAGCTCCTAAGTCATATTGCCTGCTAGTTGAAGCTAAGGGAGAAACTCTTTTGGTTAAGAGTGTTGGTAGGCAGAGCTTGTGAGGTTTTCTTTTTTTTTTTTTCCTAGCAAAACCTTATTGAGTTTGATGTAGGTTCGCTTTATGTTCTTGTCTTTCGTTTGAATAAAGTCCCCAAGACTAAATTATTAGGCTAGGTTGTTTGCTTAAGACATCTAAGCGAGTTATTGGAAGATCAAAGCTCCCGAAATAACATCTTTTGATGTTGGTAGAAGATAGAAGGAAATTCCACCTCGCTGGCCACCTTTTCGTCTCATGACTCTAAGGATGGTTAACGATTAAAAATTGCATCAACATCGTTAAAAGAGAGATTCAACAGCTCCTATAAACATCTATTGATGATAGTCGATGCTAAGTGAAAGACTCTAACGGTTGAAATGCATAGGTTGCTAAATTTATCGTTTAAAGATTACCTTTGTGATCAAAAGCTAGATTTCGTTACATTTGTCTTCACTTACTTAATGCTTGAAAAGCTCACGGAGTTTTAGTTTAATAGGAAAAAACTTGTTTAGTTCTTTTCACCGAATTAATTTCGTTGAGTAAGTGCCCTAAGATCTCTTACCTTATGAGTGAGGGATTCCGATCGGGAAAGTTTGGTTAAT
The DNA here is from genome assembly GCA_023531295.1 of Papaver armeniacum. NCBI lineage: Eukaryota > Viridiplantae > Streptophyta > Magnoliopsida > Ranunculales > Papaveraceae > Papaver > Papaver armeniacum. Next base: position 194,491 of record JAJJWW010006310.1, on the reverse strand, counting down.
CTTCTTACGTCGAGTTAAGTGTTTTTTGTTGAGATAAGCTTCTTGATTAAGGATCGCCTCGTCTTCAACCTAAGCTAACCGTTATAATACCACAAAGCTCCCGAATGGATCATCTTTGATGATCGGTAGAAGCTAAGTTGAAACGTTATTTTGCCGTTTAAACCTTCTTAGTGAGTTAAACAAAGTACAATAGTGGTGGAGGCAAGACTAACTCGAAGTCATTGAGTTTAGTTTTCCAGAAACTACGGCTGGAAGGAGTCGCTTCGTTAACAAGTCTCATCTTGATCCTACACTAAAAGCCTCACATCATCAGTAGAAAACCAAAGGAATCCTATGGTACAACCGTCTCCGGGATTCCCTTAAGCAACTCGTTAGGTAGACCGTCAAAGACAACAATCGGTGAGGGTTGTCATTATTATCAACCATAGCCAAGAAAGAAATCTTCCTATCTAACGTATGGATGAATTAATGACTTCTGGTTCTAGGAATGTTAGGACAAATAATGATTAATGCATAGAGAAAGTACCGAAAGCGATGTGTCGAGATAGCTTTTCAAAGATTGTCCTTTACGGTCAAAACCACTTGATTGCTGAGATCAACATGCTAGCATAAATGGAAGTGTACTGTGAAAACTTTTCCCACCTTACACAGCAGAACTGCTGTACTTCATCCTTAAGCTTTTCGAAAGCAGTTCAAAGTAAGTGTTGTATACTTTGCTGACGTAGGTACGGACGGACGGGCGAGCCAAGGAACAAGGGCAGTATCGAAGGTAATGGCGAGTACCTCCAGGACGAGCAGGATCCTTAGGAACCGAGTCACAGCGGGATCTAGTGTACAAGAAGGACTCACGGATTCCCGACACGAAGATCATCGGCCAAATAACAAGGACGAGACTCAGTCACTAGGCAAAGGCATGGCTACTGTCGACGAGAAGGTCGATTTAGGCCGATAGGATGATCTCCCACCTAGGATGCTGAGGATTAACCCGAGCCAGATGATGCGAGGGAATGAGGACGACATGGTAGACGGAAGAACTGCATCGGATACTGAGGAAGAAGAGGAAGTGCAGACGATACAGGAGGAACGAGGGCGGGAAAGACAACTGACAGAGTATCAGCGCGAACTAGAACGAGAAGGTGAGAGGCTTAGGCGAGTACACTTAGCAAGGGGCGACCTCAATCGAGACATCCCCCCCAGCAGCAGCCGATCATCCCGTAGATCCAATCGTTCCCCCCGCTGTTCCCTCGACAAGGCCTCCAACTGCACCCCCCAATGTAATAGGAAACCAAGTAAATGTCCACTCTAGCCATGAAAGCACCGACCCAATGTTACTCGCTATGTTGGCAATCCAAAGAAGGCAAGAAGACCTTATGAGAGAGCTGCAAAGAAGAAACCTAGCTTTAGAACATGAAAACTACCGACTCCGCAACAGGAGAGCGGGGTCGAGAGGATCGTCGAGCCTAGGCGCTTCTAGCAATCACACTCCATCGATAAACACCCCACCCCCATCCCCGAGACGACAACGCATACCCGACCCTAATCGACCAAGGGGAGGGTATGGGCCAGCCGAGGATTCTTCGACCGAGGAAGAGGCAACCAATGAGGGTACGGATGCGACAACCAAACAAAAGATCGAACAACTTGAGCAGATGGTCAAAAAAATCACAGGAAACAACGAGGACGATAAGCTAGCGTAAGTAATCAAGCGAAGCCCAAGACACAAGCTTTACCAAGGAATTGGATCGGACTCCATTCCCGCCCAAGTGTACGTTGCCGATCTTTCCATCTAGGTTTGACGGCACGGGCGACACGGGAGAGCACATCAAAATGTACAACATGTCCTTATTACAGTGGAAGAATTACGATGTGGTCATGTGCAAATTCTTCCCGGCAAGTTTGTAGGGCGAGGCAAAGAGCTGGTTCTACACCCTGCCCGATGAATCCGTTGGAAATTATGCGATCCTGGTGGAAACCTTCCTTGAGACTTACATGCATAACAAAGATAGCTCGGCCCGAGTCAATAAGCTCTTCACACTTGCACGAAGATTCGTGGAACCGCTGCGCTCTTTAACGAACGGATGGAGAAAGTTATGTACGGACATTGGAAAGGTGCCGCCGATCAACGTATATTCGGTTTCGAGAATTCATTAGGGAAATCGATCCCATTTGGGTAGCAATGTACACTGAGAATCCTAAAACATTAAGAGAGATCCGGAAGATGCAAGAACACTACATCGCCTTAGAGGAGATCCAGGAAGGAGCGCAAGATAGAGGAATATAAGAGGCAATCGCCACAGTAGAGCAAACCCCACGAGAAGCCCCAAAGCGATCTGAGAAAAGTCCGAGCACACAACATCATGGTGAGAACAAAAAAATTTGGGTCGAGAAAGAAAAGAAGCCTCGTCATGAACCTAGATCTTACACTCCACTAAACGCACCATTAGAAGAGATATTCAAAGAAGTCGAGAAGAGGAATGATATCTGATATCCTAAGACTCGGGGAATTCAGTTTGAAGAAACAAGGAACCAACCAGAGTTTTGCCATTACCACCGCTTTGAGGCCATTCAACTAACGATTGCCGGGAGGTGAAAGACATCGTCCGAAGACCTAATCCGAGATGGATATTTACGACATTTCGTCAAGACATCGCCGACACCCTCTCAACCCGACGTCCCAAGGCACCAAATAAGAATCAATCGTGGCGCCCGCCGCCCGCAACACCATATCACACTCGGCAACTCAAGGGTTCGATTTGGGAATCGGTATCACCTCGAGGATTCATAAAAGGGATCGATCGGGCCAGGAAATCCTCAGTGTGGCCAAAACCCTGCCCATGGAACCATGGATGACGCAGCCGATCACCTTCTCAGCGAAAGACGTCCCATTGAATGGTCAAGCACATGGGGATCCCTTAGTAATAACTCTGCTGATCGAGGAATGGGGCGTCCGAAGGATATTGATGGACAGCGGCAGCTCAGTCGAAGTCCTATTCTATGACACCTTAAAGAGGATGGAATTGTCCGATGACATCTTGATCCCGTCGACCTATCGAATCTACGGCTTCAACGGTACGGTGACGATACCAAAGGGAGAAGTCACCCTCAGAGTCTCGGACGGGGAGGCATTCCTCGACATACTCACCAACTTTTGCGTGGTCGACGTTGTGTCACCATACGAAGCGATTATGGGTCGGCCTTGGCTTGGGGAATTAAGGGAGTCGCCTCGCGTATCACCAAAGATTACGGTTCCCATCTTATCGAGGATTAGTAGAAGTAATAGGGGACCCCAAGCGGCGAGACAAAGGTGCATGCGGATAGATGTCCAAATAGAACGAAGAGAGGCGATCGAGGAAACGCCAAGGAAAGAACAAGTCTAAGAAAATAAAGGCGGGAGAAGAGTTGGAAAAGGTGATGTCACAAGCTATCGCTACCTATGAAGTCAAGAGAAAGAGATCTTATAGCAATCACAGGAGCCAGAATGCTTGGCGAACCAAAGCAAAATTTCTCGGCCTTAGAACCTTCCCGACAAATCAACTGGGTACCGAGGAAGAGCCAAAAATAGTGAGAATAGGGACTCTCTTGACAAACGAACAATCTCAGCAGCTTGACAACTCTTTTGAAGGAACACATGGATGTATTCGCCGGCAAATGCACGATATGGAAGGAATTGACCCTAAGTCTGCCGCATCACCCGCGGATAAACCCCAAGTTCAAGCCTATCCGACAAAAGATGAGGAGAATTGCACCCGAGCCGCAAACGGTGGTGGAGGCTGAGTTAAAGAAGTTGCACGTAGCAGGAATCATTCGAAAATCCCAATACCCGCAATGGATATCTAACATGGTGATAGTCCCCAAAAGGAATGGAGGTGTTCGAGTCTGCATCGACTTTAGTGACTTAAACAAAGCATGCCCAAAGGATAGCTTCCCCACTTCCCAGCATCGATCAGCTAGTAGAATCCATAGTCGGGTATAAGGTGATAACACTCATGGACGGGTATTCAGGGTACAACCAAATACCCCTGGCCCCCGAAGATCAAGAGCATACATCCTTCTTCACACCAAGAGGGTTGTATTGCTACACCAAAATGCCATTTGGATTAAGAAACGCAGGTGCCACTTATCAAAGGTTGGTGGAAGACATGTTTGAAGATAAAATACACAACACCATTGAGGTATATGTGGATGAAATGTTGGTTAAGAGCAAGGTGGCCACCAACCACATCGACGATCTCCGAGACATATTTCAAACCATGAGAAGATACAAGATGAGGGTAAATCCGGCCAAGTGCACTTTCTGGGTAACCTCGAGCAAGTTTTTAGGGTACATAATCACCGACAAAGGCATCGAAGCCGACCCAGATAAAATCATAGCCGTCGTGGAAATGCCATCGCCTGTAAAAGTTAAGGACGAACGATTAAATGGGAACTTGGCGGCATTAGGACGATTCATCTCTCGGCCGTCTGACAAGTGCAAGGATTTCTTCGGGACATTAAGGAAAGGAGAGAAGTTTAAATGGACTGAGGAGTGTGAAGAAGCATTTCAGAAAATTAAGCAACATCTCGCGAGTCTTCCGGTGTTACAAAGACCCGAGCCCGAGGAGATACTAACACTATCTCTTGGGGCAACCAGTTATGCCATTAGTGCCGTACTAGTCAAGAACGTTGGAGGGGAGGAAAAGCCGGTGTATTTCATAAGCAAAACCATGAATCCAGCAGAGAGGAACTACACCAGGATCGAGCAACTAATATTAGCATTGGTGTTTGCAACACAGAAGCTTCGGACGTATTTCCAAACTCACAAGATTCGGGTGCTCACAAAGTCCTCCATAGAATCGCACTCGACAATACAGCCAGTGTCGGGACGGATCTCTAAGTGGAGTGCACAAATAAAGCAAACGATATTTTTTACGAAATGAGAATGTATAAAAGCACAGTAGTGGCCGACTTTCTGCGTACTTCCTCTCGCCGATGAAGATGAAGTAGAAGACATCCCGAATGGAGGAAGACCGAGAGGACCCGTCCGACCTACTCGAGACATGCAACCCGACACGATGGGAGGTTTTCGTGGATGGGTCATCCAATAAAGACGGATCGGGTCTAGGATTGGTCTTCACGACGCCAAAGGGCAAAAGATGGTCCACTCCTTTAGGCTTGAATTTAAAGCGACTAACAATGTCATGGAATACGAAGCGGTAATACATGCTTTGCGTTTGATAGTGGAGATGGGAATCCAAGAGGTACGGCTTACAAGCGACTCTCAGCTAGTCTTCCGGCAAATCAGCGGGGAGTACGCCATACATGACCCCTTATTACGTAAATATTGGGAGCTCACCCAATTCTACATCTGGACGAATACCGAGCATCAAGTTTTGGCATATCTCGTAGGAAGGACAACCGCCACTCGGACGCCCTAGCATACATTGCTTCCATGTTGACAGATGCAAGCGTCGAAGGCATCGTAGTTATGAGAGTCTTGATGCCCTCGCACTGAGACCGTGGACATCGGCGCACATGTCGCAGCAACCACCACTACCGATCGATCGGGCCGATGATTGGAGAAAACCGATTCACGAATATCTCGAAACAGGAAAGTTGCCCAAGGGGCTACCTGAGATCAACAAAATCAAAAGCAAAGTAGCTGCGTACGAGCTTCGAGACGGCACTCTATACAGAAAGTCATACGTAGGACCATTACTAAGGTTCATGAGTAAAGAAGAAGGGCATACAATCCTCAACGAATTGCACTATGGGGCAGTGGGAAACCACAGCAAAGCCGTAGCCTAGCAAAGACGAGCTAAAACCATGGGATATTTCGGCCTTACATGAACGAGGACGCGAAGCATATGGCCCTCATCTCACGACGAATGCCAAAAATTTAGAAAGAGGATACATGCACCGCAAAGAACATTAAACTCTGTTATCAGTCCATGGCCTTTCGCTAAATGAGGGATCGATATCGTGGGACCATTTCATGTCGGATCGGGGCAGAGGAAGTACCTAATTGTAGTTACCGACTATTTTAATAAATGGGTAGAGGCCGCTCCATTGAAACACATACGGGATAAAGACGTTTTCCGATTCATCTGGGAACACATCATATGTCACTTTGGAGTACCGGCAGCAATCGTCTCTGACAATGGGAAACAACTACAGGGCAAGAACATCGACTTGCTATTCAACACCTACAATATTCGAAAGAGCAAGTCTACACCCCTGTACCCTCAGAGCAATGGACAAGCCGAGATCACAAACAAGACCATCGCCGATAACCTGAAGAAGAAGCTTGACGGGGAATATGGAGAATGGTGCGAAGAACTTTATAACGTTTTATGGGCATATAGGACAACTCGCAGAGAGGCAACCGGATTGTCGCCTTTCATGTTAACATATGGGACCGAAGCCATCCTTCCCACAGAGGCAATGATACCTACAACGAGAACCGAAGCATGGAGACGAAAAATCTCAGCAGATCTTATCCTGGCTAAAATAGACGATCTAAAAGAAACAAGAGAGATGGCCCTGCAAAAAATGAAAAATTACCAACGAAGAATCCAGCGAGAGTACAACAAACGGGTTCGACCAAGAGAATTTCAACCAGGGCTGTTGGTACTAAAGGATCTACCCAGTTATGAACGTGATAAAAAAGACGGAAAATTAGCAGCACGATGGGGAGGACCCTACACCATTGTTGAGAAGGTTGGTGAAGGGGCATACAAGATACTAAAACCGGACAGAACACCTGAGCCACGACCGTGGAATGCTACGCGACTAAAACTATATCACCCATGAAAGAAGGTATGATATATTGTCATTTATTTCCGTGAAAGGCCACGTGGGGTTGGAAATATGACAAGTGCGTCTAAATGGTCGTTTCGAACCCGGGGCGATGGCATTGTGTAAGTGCCGGGGCGACTTACACTAAGACGGACTATTCGAACTCGGGGGCGACGCAAAGTGCAAGTGCCGAGGTAGTCCTAGGGCCCTGGCGGTTAGAAACCAAAGGGCCGATTTTCGGGGCATGAGTACTCGACAATCGAGCAGTCAACATTGCTCCCCTTGCAAGTGGACTAAATCATTTGCCCAAGAAAGTTAATCGATAACTTCTTGGGATATCGATCCCCTAGAAATTAGGAAAGACCAACTACCCTGCCACTAGATCTCGAAAGACGGTGATGAGATACCTCAATCGGGACATGGCATTGGGCTCGATGATCCTCCCTGTTGAGTGTGTTCGACAGAAATGACATTTATGATTAACCAATCTACTCATGTTTATGCAGGCATACATAACTTAGTCGCAAAAATAAACCATACATCGTCGGCGTAACATAAGTAAGAACGGTAACATGCATAACAGTGTCGGATAGCAAGAAAAACAACCAAATTGGCGACGCAGCACCCCATTAATAAGTGTACGAGAAATTGAAGGCGTTCGAACGGATTACAACCCATGGCAAAGGGTAAGATAGCGACGCAGCGCTACAAAAGACAAGCTTACTCTTTAGAGGGAACCGGCCCTAATCGCCCTCTTAGCGTAAGCATCGGCTGTTTCTTATCAAGCACCGCCTTTACACCGGCTTTGACCTTCGCAACAAGCTCATCATTAAACTTCGCCTTTTCAAAGCAGTGAGATCCTCGTTTTAGCCGCATCGACGACGCTCGGCAGGTGGCTACCCGCCGAGTAATTGAGACTCCTTCCCTTCAATCGGGCATTCTCCTCTTCCAACGATGCCACCTTCCTCTCGCTCGCTGCCAAAACAACAAGAGCGGTCCGTTACATAATAACAAAGACTACGACAACGACAAGGAAAATACAATACAAGGCGCACCACCTTCCAATAAAGGGGTAACTACTCTAATGGTCTCTTCAGCCTCAGACAAGCTACACTCGAGAGAAGACATCTTTGAAGAAAGTTCTAGATATCGTTGTTCGTTGAACTCATTAGAGGGGCAAGATTTTATAATCACTCCATTCGGCCCTCTGCCGGAATGGACTATCCGCAAACCTGATAATTGAGCGCGAACCCACTCCAACTCCTCAGAAACTTTCTTGGACTCTCTGAGCTTCTCAAGGGATTCTTGGCTACACCTCTCGGCAAAGATTCTTCTCCCCCAAGATCCGAAGGCGATCTGCGTGCAAGTCTCGAACCTGAAGTCTCAGCCGACCACATTGACTTTCTAAGTTACCAACAGTGTTTTATCGGCGGCAATACCTTGGAACCGAGCTAAGCTCGCCTTAAGATTATCAATTCCTCAGGGACATACTCAAAAGTCTCATAACGATGCAGTTGGGTCTGCAGACCCTCAATCTCGGTCTCCAGACGATCGATTTTATCATCTTTGTTGACAATCCTTTGTTGTAAATTCGACACGTGATCCCGTTCTATATTAATTTCTCTCTTCAACAAATGATACCTCGTAGCAAAGATCCGCCTCCGCACTAGAAGTTTCGGCTAGGAAGGCAAGACTAAACTCGGATATTGGCACTACGAATCAATCATAAACACGTGAGATCTAAGTAACTACCTTGGGTCTCGGCTAGTCGTTTTTCCAGCCCCCGGGATCGCTCGCGCTCTTGATGTAATAAGAGATGGAGATTCTCTCTCTCGGCAACCTCCCTACGCTGAATGGAAGCGTTTAGCAACGAACGGTTGACATCCTACAAACACCAACAGCATTAGCACTTACCCTATAACGTGCACGCATGACCTGATCAACACAACTCACCAGCAGGTTAAAAGTACTCTTCAGGCCGGCATCATACAACGAGACCTCCTTGATCATCTCTTCATCCGACAGCGAGGCAAAATCAGGAGAAATAAGAGCTCCAAGGGAATTACACATAGGGCCTGAAACGTTAAAGGAGGTGCTGCTCCCTGAATTAGGAACCACAGGAGAAAGGCGCTCTAGAAACTCGCCCCCAGAAGCAGTGTTATCTACTTCCCGAGTACCCGCATCATCCCCACCAGACATCTCCGATTGTTTCGGCTTCTCTTCATCACCATCGGCTTCGTCCTCTCCATCAAAAATATCATCATCATCATCACCATCAGACTCAAGATACACAACACCATCGTCAAGAACAACCCCTCTACTAGCCGATCACAAGCACGCTTTTTTCTGGGACGCGTAAATCGCCCTTAGTCTCCTTGCCCTTTCCACTGGGCTTCCCACCTACAAGGGTAGACGAAACATCAGAAGTTTTCTGAGGCGACTTCCTCATGAAATGCGACAAAGGCAGCCGATCCTCGAGATCCTCACCATCCCTCGCCGAAGCACCTCCAAAGATCATCGACCCTCGCCTTCGCGCATGAGCCAATGTCGAATCATTCAAGGCAACAAATAGGGGCAAGTACATGTACCGCAAAGAAGGAGTAATATATTTGTTACCTTCCCTTTTCCTCCTTGGCCCCCGCGCCTTAACCCCTATCCCTTTTGCGAAGAACGAGAGAATCAGAAGGAACGTTCTGGAACTTGGACTGAAAAAACACAGAAATTGAAACATCGCCCTATCAGTCATCCGAGCCGATCAAATAAATCTAAAGCCAAGAAACATACTTACTTGATCAACATTGACCACCCAGAAGGGATAAGGCTCGGACGGAGGAGGAAAATTGCCGCTCAGAAGGGGACCAGAGATAACCAAAGGAACTCGGTCCCAAGACGCATCACTAGTATGACGGGCATGCCTGTTGGAACTCTTCCCCTCGGGATCCTCGTCCAACAAAAGCTTCTTGACACCCTCAGGAAGAGTTTTATGACGAAGCGGGCTAGCAAAAAACCAAAGAAGCTCACCATTGGTAGCGCCCCGCTTCGATAGTTATCAGCAAAACTGGCAGGAGTATAGTCACCCGCCTGGGAAGGATCGTAGGTAGACCAGGTGGTAGGAGTACACTCGCCTCGACTGCGCCTCTCCCACTCGGACAAAATACGAAAGGTATTGACATTCCACTGAGCCAAGGCACGGGACGGGCGAATCTTAGAAAGAGCCTCGTACCAAAATGAACGGCTAGGATCGTACAAAGGAAAACGCAGCCCGAGCTCTAGCCGACCCCCGGGTGACAATGGTCGCCTCGGCCGAGTGAGGAAACTTTAGAACATCATCCTTCTTTAAAACGCCTTTTTTCCCGACAAGAGCCTGACGTCATAACCATGAAGATCGAATTCATCTTTCAACTGTCGGACGAATTGTTCATCCGACAAGTCTCTGGCATTTCTCTTGTCAGCCCTACATGAAAATGAAGAAGGATTATCAGAAACGATAGAATCCAGAGCACGATAATCATGCCTAGAAGGGCTCTCCATAACAAACAGAGAATCAAGCGGTATACTGTCTTCATCAGAAAACACATAGCTCACGCACCTTTTTTTCCACCATGGAAGGGGTTGAAGATGCCATGAAAGCTGGTAAACAGGAGGAGTAAAAATACTACCGGAATCGGAAATTACAGCGGCAACGGAGACTGAGAAGACCCAGGACAGTGAAGGAAAAGGGAAGTAAACCTATGGAGAAGATAACTAATGGCGAGGAAAGAAGCAGAGGAGAACGGAGATAGAGGAGAAAAAATGGCTAAGGAAAAGTAAAGAGAGAATGAGGTTTAAGGATCAGACTTATAAACCTCACCTGTGGTAACCGACGAGGAAGGTAAACCGGTTGCAGCAAATGAAGAAAGTAGGGAACAGCATGGCGCAAAACCCGGCATGACTGAGGTCGTGGGAAGACGAGGCGGTTTCTTCCCCACGTGTCGATCACACGAGTGGAAGAAGGGGCATAAATGTAGGTGCAAATAATCCACAGAGACAGGTGGAACCATCCTGGCCAAGGGCGCACCAAGAGAAACAAGTGCTAGAAGCACTGAATCACCTCATCAGGCCTGGGCGCGAGAAAAGAGGAATGGAGACAGCTCGAGAGGTCGACATAAAGGAGAAAAGTTTTGATGTGATGCTCATCGAGTTCGAGGATAATTAATGCACTGACAGGGTTGGTGAAAAGATAAGAGAAGCTCGGTCGAAGCGAGACTCGGCCAAGAATCTGAAGGGCGACACCGATCACCTCCACCAAACGAACGACATCGGGTGATGACACCACTCGGCTAGATGATTCGGCTCGAGCAAAAGGAGAGATCGATCGGCAGCACCAGCAAGTCGCCCGAGAAGAACATCCAGGAAGCTATACCAGCTCAACACTGTAATATCGATGTATCACACCTGCAACTATAAATAGAGATCGTGTAGAAAGGTAGGAGAAAGGTTTTTTTGGGAGAGCAAGAGAGAGAAGTGATAGAGCAGTGTTGAGTGTATTGTGGAGAGAGCATTGTTGTGTATATTGGATCCTTGTAATCTTGTGTGAAGTAATAAGATCATCCGTTAACCCCCGTGGACGTAGGTAATCATGCTGAACCACGTACATCTTGTGTTCTTCTATGTCTTTTGCTTATTTACTTCTTAGCATACGTCTGAAATCTTTTGGATGTAGTAGTAGGATTTTCTACATCTACAGTACTACATGGGGTTTCACATGTTCTAGGATTTGCAGATTGCACAAGTTGATGCCAGTGGTTGTTGATTCACTTTTCACCCCAAGCAACATGTACTTTCTAAGCTTCTCTGGCACGGTGGACCGATTTCGAGAGCATTAGGGGTCGTACTTCTGATTTCATTTTATGATCAATCTCATTTTGAGCAACAGACAAATTCTTCTTGTGAACCTCAACGATAGCCTGACTTATAGCTAGCAATATCTCATGTATCTTCAGATCTTCCCTTAGTTTATCTCTCATCGAGACTTTGTCTAGGCATTCTGCTGATGAAATCTATCTCGGACAAAGTGAATACCCGGATTACTGGACAAGAGACGCAGCAGCGCTCGAAGCATTTATGAAATTTGGTGACAAGTTGAAGGAGGTTGAAAATAAAATTGAAAATAAAATAATGGAGATGAACAATGATGAGAAACTGAAAAATAGAGCTGGGCCTGTAAAAGTTCCATACACTTTATTGTGTCCTTACAATTTACCTACATTTCCAATGGGACTCACGGGTAGAGGAATACCCAACAGTGTCTCCATATAGCTTGACCACCGGCTTCTAGTTGTGATCTCTATTTTTCAAGTTTCACTTATCGTTTGCGTGGTGATCAACTAGAAACAGTCTTTGTAGTCATGACAATCCATCCGGTATTTGCTGTTATAAATCAAAACGGGAGAAAAGGTTTTCATGGAGTGTTTGCTTTTGAAAGTTTATATGTTTGCGTGAGAAGAGATATTTGAGACACTTGTCTAGTTTGCAAATAAATTCTACAAGTTGAATAGTAGAATAATGGATTCCCGTAAAGATGTCCTTTTTTTTTTTTTTTTTTTCGTCTCCTGTTGTTGGTGGGTGGTTTGATGCCTTACGAGTCAAATGGTACTCCAAAGGGAAAAATATCATTTGGTCCATTTGATGGTGGGCCCATGTCTGTTTAGTCCTTTGGTCAAACGCCTTTACTGTTTGGTCTATAATTATTTAAAAATATAAAACAGACAAAAATACCCTTCCGTATTAATTTTTACTTAATTTCTTGTAGCAGTTCATTCCAGAAAATGAAGTCCATATAAAAACATAAATAAACAGAAATGAAGTCCATATAAAAGCCTAAAAAACAGACTTCATTCCAGAAATGAAGTCCATATAAAAAGCCTAAAAAAACAGACTTCATTTTTGTAATGAAGTCCATATAAAAAGCCTAAAAAAACAGACTTCATTCCAGAAATGAAGTCCATTTAAAACATATACAAACAGACTTCATTTCTGGAATGAAGTCCATATAAAAACCTGAAAAAAACAGACTTCATTCCAGAAATGAAGTCCATATAAAACATATACAAACAGACTTCATTTCTGGAATGAAGTCCATATAAAACCCTGAAAAAATCAGACTTCACTCCAGAAATGAAGTCCATATAAAACATATACAAACAGACCATATAAAAACATGAAAAAAACAGACTTTATTCCAGAAATGAAGTCCATATAAAAAGCCTAAAAAACAAACTTTATTTCTAGAATGAAGTCCATATAAAAACATCAACATCTTCATCTTCATCTTCAACAACAACATCTTCTTAGACGTCTTCAACACCAGCAGCAACAGAAACCGATTTCAAGATACTCAACAAAATCAAGATCTTATACATTAAGAAACAAGATCTTCATCTTAATCTCAACACGATTCATTTCTTCTTCGCAGCAGCAGCGGTTCAAATCGTCTTCAACATCAACAGTTCAGATCTGTAATCAAAAACAGAGAAACAAGAAATAATCTAATCAAAAGTCTTCATCGTCTTTAAACAAACACATAAATCTACACACAAACAACTGATTTCATTATCAAAAACGAATTTCAAAAAAAAATTATTTTCAGATTTATAATCAAGCAGCAGCAGGATGATGAACTCTGAAATCAAAACAAAAGCAATGGTTGATTTCTTCTTCATCGTGTTCATCGCAACAACAAATTATTGTTTCGTCTTCATCTTTAACCGCGAGACGAACAACAGCAGCGGCAGAAAAAAAAACCCCCCTAAAAATCGTAGATGAAATCATCTTCACGAACAACAACAGCAGATGAACTCATCTTCATCTTCATCTTCAAACCTTCTCTGTCGTCTTCACCAGTGGAGGCAAAAAAAAACCCTAGAAACCAGAGAGAATAAAAGAAAACATAGAGGAGAGAGAATGTAAATATGAGAAATGATTTTTTCTCTTACCAATTGACTATATATGTGGTCCTTATCCAAAAGGGTATTTCTGCCACTAGATGATGACATTTACATTATCCATGACATCAGCCTAGGACCAAACCATAATTTGTAAGACCAAACTATAACTTATTTTCACTAAAAAGACCAAACAGATAATTGACTGGGTCAATAGGACCATATGGTATTTCCTACTACTCCAAACCGTGTCAAGCGAATTAGGAAACGTCCAAAAATAACCTATAAAATTGAAGTAGGGCAAGAGGCCGATGGAGGTGAATCCTAATCGATTTCTATTTGGTGAATCCTTCCCTAATCAGAAATCCGTTTTTCACTCCTGTATAAATATATACGACGTATTCTTAGTTTTTGACGTGAGATTTGTGTATCATCGAAGCTTTTTTTTTTTTTTTTTGGGTATATTTATTAAATACCCCTAATTTTGACACCCAACAAATATACCCTTATAAAACAATACGAATACCCCTATCATTTAAATACCTTATCCATTAATAAATAGATTACCTTAATACCCTCACTTACAATATTATTTTACATTTAAAAATCTTATCCATTAAAAAATAGATTTTTCTATTATTTCATTTCAACACCAACAAATGCACCGCCGCCACCACCACCAATCCGCCGCCACCACCACCACCGCCACCACCACCACTTACTAAATACAAACCACCAATAATATTCCATCACCGCCACCACCACTCCACCACCGCCACGACTTACTAAATACAACCACCACCACCGCCGCCGCCACACGCCGCCGACTCCGCCACACACCACCGCCGCCACACACCACCGCCGCCGCCGCCGCCGTGAATATTAGGTGTCAACAACTGAAGTTGATCCAAAAAATCAAAAGTTCAAAAATATTTGTCAAATTTGGTTGTTGATTCCATTTTTCCATTGTTGATACACAAACATTGGTTGTTGACTCCCTAAACTAAGGTCAATTTCTATTGTTGATACACAAATATTTGTTGTTGACTCCTTACACTAAGATTAATTTCTATTGTTGATACACAAATTTGGTTGTTGATTCCATTTTTCCATTGTTGATACACAAACTAAGGTTGTTGATACACAAATATTGGTTGTTGACTACCATTTTTCCATTGTTGATACACAAACTAAGGTTGTTGATACATAAACATTGGTTGTTGACTACCATTTTTCCATTGTTGATACACAAACTAAGGTTGTTGATACACAAACATTGGTTGTTGACTCCCTAAATAGTTGATGGAGTAGTATTCAACAACTTTTCGTCCAACCTCACCACCACCACCGCCTTCAGCGTACAACATTTCGAACACCACAAACAACCAGAATCACTATTATCTCCATGAACAACTTTAATTAATCATTCCAACCACAACCAACACAATCTTCATCATCAAAATTCATCGTTCCAACCTCACCAGCATCACCACCAGCACAAAAAAACTCCACCAACACCACAACAACCAGAACCACCACTATCTTCGTGAATGATTTTATTTCATCATTCGAACTCAGACAAAACACAATCTCCATCATCAATTTCATCGTTCTAACCTATTTACATCTACATACTACCACCACCAGCAGAAAATCAAACTAGAGAAAGAAGATAATCAATTGATAGATTGAAAAATACATACCTCCTTCATCGCCGCCGCCACGACCATCATTGTAGATCTGGTATCTTCCTCCATCACCACCATCATCTTCTTCAAATAAAACAGAGATTTGATATCCTCCTTCACCACCGCCACGACCTTCACCTCTATTATTTGAAACTAGGGTTGCTGTGTTGGATCTTAAATTCGAGCTTGTTACTCTATCGATCGAGAAGAAGAACTTTAAATTGAAAAGTTAAACCCATTAAATCTATAATGTGACATCAAAAGAAGAGGAATATTAACAGTTGATAATGATTATCAAGCTTGATTTCTGAATCTGAATCAGGTGAAAATCGATCTAAAACAGGTGGTGATGCTGCTGCTTGTGATGGATTTGCTGGAAGCATAAGAGGTGCTGCCGGAACTGATGACGAGATCGGTGGAGGTGGTGGCGGAGGCGACTCTGAAGGATGGGTAATGAAGAAGTTCAATATACTGGTGGAGATGACGATGAAGAAATAGAGTTTCGGTTTAGTAATGAAGAAGAAGAAGAATCGAGTAGATTAAGGGTATTAAAGGAAGTATCTTCTAATTGAATTTCCTTGTTTTTAGATTAGTGGTATTAATATAGTGGACAAGGGTATTTTTGTAGCCCATGAGAAGGAGGGGCATTTATATAATTCCCACTTTTTTTTTTGGTAGTTGCAACTAGCAAGAGATTGTTTAACCATGGATGCAGAGTATGGTAAAGTGTATGGTCAAGTGTTTGAGTTCATACCATCTGATATAGAAGAAGACGAATATGATGATTTTATAAGGGGAACAACTGATGTGCCGGATTTTGATGGGGATAACACAAATCCTGATAGCTTCTTGGATTGGTTTGATACAGTTGAAAATACATTCGATGCCGGGGATTTAAAAGATTCACTGCGAATTCAACTTGCAGTATCCAGTTTTAATAATATTGCATTAAAATGGTGGGATAATCTTCAGTTTCGTAGAGTAAAAGAAGGATTGCAAGAAATCGACACGTGGTCAGAGATGGTTGCCGAGATGCGCAAGCAGTATGTGCCGATTACGTATAAAAGAGATACATATATGAGGCTGCTTACATGGAAGCAAGAAGAAGGTATGAGTGTTGAAACATATACTGAGATTTTTTGGAAATTTTGTTCTAGAGCGGAGATACAATACAGCGAACAAGAAAAGTTGTGTCGTTATATTAAGTGGGAATTATATAAATATCCATTGTTTTGATGGGCTTCAAAAATACCCTTATCATACAATAAATATACCCCTTTCCATCTGAAAGCCCATCAGGGGTCCATTAAAATTTTTGCTTCTTCCAAATATACCCTTACATGTACTGATAAAGTTTTTAAAGAGAATTATTTTCATTTTCAGATCTAAACTCTCTCTGCTGCTGTCCCGAAAACCGTCGCCACCATCATCGTCGTTCCTCCACCATTTCTTTTGCCGCTAATTAATCAAGGGAGGATATCGAATCTCCATTAGTCGATCGATGTGAATGAGTTTTCTTATTGGATTTCACAAATCTCTATTTCGCTATTTGATGATGATGGTGGTGGTGGTGGAGGAGGATATTGATTCTCCATTGTCCGTTGTTGTTGTTATTGATGACGATAATGATAGAGGTGATGGTCCTGGCGGTGTTGGAGGAGGATATCAAATCTCTGTTTTATTAGAAGAAGATAATGGTGGTGATGGTCGAGGAAGATGCCAGATCTCTGTTCCATTAGCTTAAAAATGGTGGTGGTGGTGGCGGCGGCGATGGAGGGGGAGGAGGTGTGTATTTCAATCTACCACTGTTCACTACTACCAAAGAAAAAGAAGAACAGAAAAATTAAGCAGTGAAGTAAAGCACTGTTTAAACCTAGACGGTGGTTTCCAAATTTCTCATTCTTTCTTCTTCTCAAATTAGTTTTGATTCTTTTTCTAGGGTTTTATTTTCCATTAATTTGTTTTATAAATTTCTGATTTTATTATTTGAAGCAGTTTAAGGTTAAAAATGTACGACCAGAACTAGCGAGAACAAGAAACGCACTCTATGATCCTCAAATCCGTTTAGGGTGTTGATGCTCAATGAAGGTATAACCCATTTCAATTCTGTACCGAGGAAACAAGCACTTTATTTTGCTTTGGCTTGACTTTGATTTCTGAAGGAGTTGGTGGTTTTGGAAGAAGGAGGTATTATTGTTGATGTCTAGAAGAGAAGGGAGTGGTGTTTGCTTGGTGTTGGTTGATTTTCAGATGAGTTGATCTTGGTGGTTGTTGGTTATTTGTTGCTATGATACATGAAAATGATGTCAATACTGTTCCAGATCCATTTTACAGTATAGTTCTTCGATATTAACTTCCATGGTAGAAAGATCTCTGGACTTCGCTTTTAGGGGTTCAATTATCGTTGTTGATGCCATAAACGGAATCAACTATTGTTGTTGATGCCATTTTTTATGGATCAACTATTGTTGTTGATTCCATTTATGCCATAAATGGTTAGGGTAGTTATTGTCGCTAAGTTTTATAATGCAACCGCACTTTGGTGATCCGGGTATTGCATGATATGGAGTTGAAGTCAGAAACGGTGGTGTTGAGATAATGAAATTGAGTTAGCAGTAGGAGTTTGAATAGAGATTGATTTTGTTGGTGGTTTGCAGTTGAGCTGGGAATGCATAAATGGGTTGTAGAAAAGATGTATGGGATATCCCAAAGGTGCGTGACTCCATATCTCTCTATGATTTGTTGATTCCAAGTTTTAGTTTTCAAACCATAACTACATGTATGATTTAACAATTTCATTTGCTTGAATAGTGTGAGTTGAATTGCAGAAGTATTGAGGTAGTTATTTTTTGACGAACCTGTGGTGTAATGGTAACACCTGACTCAACGTCAGAAGATGCGTGTTCGATTTACGTCAGGTTCATAATTTTAGTACGTAAATGTTTATGCTTGTTTCATTTAGATTGTCTTGATTGAAAATCTTTTGTATTTCAGTATATATATCAATTAGAGGCTGTTTCTAAAATGTGTTTCCATACAATGGTTGTTATTTTATATCTCTCACCAAGATATACAAATATTTGTGTATCAACAATAGAAATTGACCTTAGTTTAGGGAGTCAACTACCAGTGTTTGTGTATCAACAATGGAAAAATGGAATCAATAACCAGTGTTTGTGTATCAACAATGGAAAAATGGAATCAACAACCAATGTTTGTGTATCAACAATGGAAAAATGGAATCAACAACCAATATTTGTGTATCAACAATAGAAATTGATCTTTGTGTAAGTAGTCAACAACCAATGTTTGTGTATCAACAATGGAAAAATGGAATCAACAACCAATATTTGTGTATCAACAATAGAAATTGACCTTAGTTTTAGGGAATCAACAACCAAATTTGACAAATATTTTTGAACTTTTGATTTTTTGGATCAACTTCGGTTGTTGACACTTAATATTGACGGCGGCGGTGGCGGTGGTGGTGGTGGCGGTGGTGTGTGGCGGCGGCGGCGGCGTGTGGCGGTGGTGGTGGCGGCGACGACGGCGGTGGTGGTTGTATTTAGTAAGTGGTGGCGGTGGTGGAGTGGTGGTGGCGGTGATGGAATATTATTGGTGGTTGTATTTAGTAAGTGGTGGTGGAGTGGTGGTGGTGGCGGTGGTGGTGGCGGTGGCGGCGGATTGGTGGTGGTGGCGGCGGCGGTGCATTTGGTGGTGGTGAAATGAAATAATAGAAAAATCTATTTTTTAATGGATAAAATTTTTAAATGGAAAATAATATTGTAAGTGAGGGTATTAAGGTAATCTGTTTTTTTAAGGGATAAGATATTTAAATGATAGGGGTATTTATATTGTTGTATAAGGGTATATTTATTGGGTGTCAAAACTAAACGTATTTAATAAATTTACCCTTATATTAACGGGCTTTGCGATGTGATTAAGAAGAAAATTCTTGGTAGAGATTTTAGCGACATGTATGAAGCTAAACACTTTGCTTTGCGAGCTGAGGAAGAAGATACTGAGTAATAATTTACATCTTTTGATTAGGTTTTTGCGGGTTTTCTTTTGTGTTTAAATTGTTGAATGCAATAACTTCGACTATACTATTATTAAGCACTTGTAGTATGTAAAAGTTTAATTCCCCATAGTACTGCAACCTATTATTATTATTTTTTTTGAAATGGGAAGGTTATATTAAGAGAAACCAGGCGGAGCCTGTAAGAATACAAATGTTACAGAAGCAAACCCAGGCCTGCTGAATCACTGAACAAGAGAAACAACGGCTGAAAGAGAAAAAGAGATACAGATGCAGATCCACATAACTAGAACTACATATGCAAAACAGTTTCCCAGTGGTGAAGAATTGAGTTTACATCCACAAAACTAAAAACATCCGAATCACAATTCCAAAGAACTAAAGTTTGTTTTACCAGGATGATGATCTCCTCCGCTGACCTCCGTCGATGCCCAAAAACTCTATTATTTCGTTCGTTCCAGATGTTCCAAACAATGGCGAAGTGCATTACATCCCATAAAGATTTGCATCTTCCCGAAAACACATTCCAGTCCCAGGCAATAAACAACTGCAGTATAGTTGCTGGAAAAGGCCATGAGATACGAAAAGATTTAATGAAGAAATCCCAAACCTTGAAAGAAAAGGAGCAATGAATTAACATATGATCAGCTGTCTCTCGTTCGCCATTGCAGAAAACGCATAAATCAATCCAGTGAACGCCTCGCTGCCTAAGCATGGTTCGTGTAGGGATAGAATCATTGAAAGTTGCCCATAAGAGAAAACTGACTTTGTTAGGAACTCCCTTAATCCAAAGCAAATTGTTATAAGCACAGTCCTCCACAGTTCCTTCTAGAGCAACATAGCAAGTTTTTGGACTGAAATTATCAACAAAATTGACTTCATCATCTGCGTCTACAAGAACAGGCACATTCCCTAAGTCTCTTTTGAGTAAATCCCACTCCATCTGCTCGTTTTGATTTAAAGTTCTTTTGAAAGTACCTACCCATCTTCCATCGAAATCATCTCAAAGAATGGATGCTTGCTTGTTCCTGCTCGCCTTAAAAATAACTGGAAACAAGTCTTTTATACAGCCTCTATCAACCCAGTGATCATACCAAAACCGAATGTTCCTACCATTGTTAATTTTGAAAGTTACGAACCTCTGCAAATCAGGTACAATCTTTGTAACGTTCCTCCATAAACTCCTACCTTGAACAGTTGATTCATCTGCTGGGAGTGCAATTTCATTGTTCACCTTGCTCTTTTGTTGGACAATCTTCCTCCACAGTGCACCTCTTTTAGTCGAGTACCTCCAAACCCACTTAGCAAGAAGAGATTTGTTGGTCAGCCTTAGATTTTTAACACCTAACCCTCCATTTCGTTTAGCAATGCTTACCTTGTTCCAGTTCACCCAAGACATCTTCTTTTTTCCTTCAACAGCGCCCCAAAGAAAGTTCCGCATCAGTTTTATCATTCGCTTCTCTATACTCACTGGAAGATGAAAGAGCGATAAGAAATAAATTGGTAAGCTGGAAAGAACGCTCTTTATAAGAGCTAATCGCCCTGCCTTGTTAAGAAATTTCTTCTTCCAGGAAGCAAGCCTCATCTCCATTCTTTCAAGAACAGATTCCCAAATAGACGTGCTTCTGGAGCATGCACCAATTGGGAGACCTAAGTACTTAATAGGCAGTGTTTCAATTTTACAACCCAACTCCTTAGATAAGGAAGAAATAATCTGATCAGCCCCAACACTTACCATGGTACTTTTCTCTAAATTTAATCTCAGACCTGTCAGTTGTTCAAAGATAGTGAGAATGACAAAGAGTCGAGTTACTTCCTCTTCCTTAGCATCAATAAAAATGAGAGTATCATCCGCAAATTGGAGATGAGAAATTACCAACCCGTATCTCGCAACTTGGAAACCATGAAGCCGACCTCTCCGAATGGCATCATCCATAAGTTTTGAAAGCACCTCAACCACTAACAGAAAAGATACGGAGAAAGAGAATCTCCTTGTCTTAATCCTTTAGATGGCTTGAACTTTTCCGTAGAAGAACCATTAACTAAAACCGAGAGATGGGTCAAGAAATACACCATTTCATCCATGAAATCCATTTAGAACCAAAACCATGTCTATTGAGAATATTAAAGAGAGCATTCCAATTAACATTATCGAAAGCCTTCTCCATATCAATTTTGCAAATAATACCCGGGGTCTTAGACTTTAACCTGCTATCAACACACTCATTTGCAATGAGGACTCCATCTAGAATTTGCTTGTCTTTAATAAAAGCACCACAGTAATCTGAGATAAGCCTTGGCATGACTACCTTAAGTCTCTCCGCTAGAATCTTAGACAAAATCTTGTATGCACTACTAATAAGACTCAAAGGTCTGAAATCTTTTGGCGTACAAGAATCCTCTTTTTTGGGAATTAGAGTAATGAAAGAACAGTTAAGCCTCCAATCCATAGACCCGTGCACTGTGGAAGTCATCAAGCATGCTCATAAAATCCTCTTTGATAATGCTCCAACAACATTTGTAGAACTCGGAGAAGCCATCCGACCGGGCGATTTGTTGCATCCCATCTTCTTAATTACCTCCCAGGACTTCATTTTCGATGAAAGTTTCTCTCCAACCACACCTTTCTATCATCTTCTATCTCGAGCAAAGTGAAGAAGATCCAAAGAAATATTAGAGTTGTTATAAGAGGAAAACAAATTCACATAATAGTTCCTGATTTCTTCTTTTATCACCGTCTGATCAAAACAGTCAACCCCATCAATCTGAAGCTTAGCAATAGTATTTCTTTTCTTCCTTGCACTAGCAATTCTATGAAAATAGCTAGTATTGGCATCTCCCCATCTAAACCCATTTTGCTTAGCTCTAAGTTGCCACTTCCTTGCCTCCATGTTCTCCACATTTTTTAACTTGAGTTTGCTTTGAAGCCTAATCTCATACTGCTCAGGCTGTAGTGCACCTTGTTCCTCAAGTAAATTCAGTTCACTAATTTTATCAGTTAGAAGCTTCTTCTCCCTCTTCACAAATCCGAATTCATGTAAACTTCAAGGTTTAATGAAAAACTTCAGATTTTGGAGTTTAAGAAAGAAAATAGAACTTGCACTACCCGAAAATTCCATAGCATCCCACCAAGTCTTCACATTGCTGAAAAAATTCTTGTGTTCAATCCAACTTCTTTCCAATTTGAAGTACGGCTTATTACCTGCAGAAGGACAAGTATTGACCACAATAGGGTTATGGTCAGAAATTGTTCTCGTCAAAGCAATCTGAAGTGCATTAGGAAAAGCAGCATCAAACTCTACACTAAATAAGAATCTGTCCAGCCTGCAAAGGAGCGGGTCTTGTTGATTATTGGACCAAGTAAAGGCTCCCCCAATCAATGGTTGATCCACCAGATGCTGCTGCAGAATAAAATTGTTGAGAAAAGTTGTATTTCTACTATCACCAGATCCTCTATTTCTTTCTTCGTCCGATCGTACAGCGTTAAAATCTCCTGCGAAACATATTGGTCCATCCCACCATTCTCTAATCTCCTTCATATCCTCCCAGAAATCTGCTCTAGGATTGTACTCACAGGGACTGTAAGCATTAGAGACAGCCCACTTGAAACCGTTAGCTCTTATGGACAAGACTACAGTTATGTTGTTGTATCCAATCCTGTCAGCTTCCTTCTCAAATTTACAGCTATCCCAAATAGATAAAAGACCACCACTGGCTCCTACCGAGGGAATATAAACCCAATCAAAACTTTCGTCATACCATACTTGTCTTATCAACCAGCTTGAGAACTTCATGATCTTGGTTTCTTGAATTAGACAAATGGCACATCTTTGATTAGCAATAATATTTTTAAGAGCCGTAATTTTGTCAAAATCGTTCAGACCCCTAACATTCCAGTTTAGGATCTTAAACTCCATTAGACAAATCCTCCTCCCTTGCATTGCTTCCTTCTTCACCGGCCAACAGATTATTTGCTTCCCGAGCCTCATTGTAACGCTGAGTAGCATCTTCTGCATCCCTGTTCAGTTTAACTCTTTCCTTATATTTAAGAACTAATTGAGTCATGTTATCCTTCAAAGATCTGATATTTTCATCACTAATTTGGCCATAACTACAGGCCAAATTAACAAAAGCCGCTACAGCTCTATCTACAGTTTCCATTCCATCGTCATGCTTAGTTGCTTGCAGATTCTCCACCACTGTATTTTCCATTAAGTTTCTGCTCGCACCATCATCCGCCAGAGTATCCTCAGCTGCCTCCAAATAATCATCTCCAGTAGCCTCATCAGTTCGCAGGGGAGAATATCTTGACCCTGACACTGACGCATGTTGAGGGCTCTGTTCATTAGATACTGAGGTTGAGTTTATGGTTCTCGTGGGCTTATGAACATAAATCCAACTCCCATGCTCATCTTCCTGAATGATTTGACCCGAGCCCGTCCGTATATGCCCGTCTATTTCTTCAGCAGAAGCAACCCTATGAGCATTTTCATCCTGACCCTCAATTCTTCCGTTTAAATTATTTCCTAAGGAAGACTCAGATTGCTGGCTCTCAGAATAATTCAAGGATGATATAAAATCTTTTAGTTTTAAGTCAAAATCTTGAATTTTCCTTCTATACTCAGATTCTGTTGCCTCCAATTTAGGTGAATAATTAAAGTCCCATTCCACAGTCAATGCCACCTTTTCTCCATCTATTTTGGTTAAGAATACTGCAGGAATATTATCGAAATCTCCATTGACAGCAATCCTGAAAAAGTGCACCTTACTAGACAGTTTAATGGACAATTACTCCCTCCGTTCCACTTTAGATGACATTCTAGGAGTTTTTACGTAGATTAAGAAATGGAGAGAGATATGAAGATTTTCCAATTATACCCATAAGAAAAGTCTTCAAACATTAATGGTTATTAGTGCATTTTAAAATAAACTTATAGTTCCAAGACAAAGTGTTAGGGTATTATCGGTAGTTTTGTGGGAAAATATGAAAACTTTCAAGTGTTGTGGAACAAGAAAATAACCCTAAAACATCATCTAAAATGGAACGGAGGGAGTATTATTTTTTTGCTTTAATGCAATCCAAGCCTATTTTCGATTCACCAAAAATTAGCTTGTCCATGCCAACCAATTTCTGTCTGTGTCTATATTCCACCAAGTTAAAGAGATTGTGGAAGAGAAGCGTGAACACCAACAGTGTGGTAGATACTGAGATTTCCTCTGTCGTTGGGTATGGATGTAACAACTCAACCAATATTGTGATGCTGATACTTAGAAATTCACCCCACGAACTACTGGTGCATATTTCACCAAATCTTTTTATTAGACGCACACCAATTTTGTAAAGTGCAAATGTATGTACATCGTAAACTGGTACCCATCAAATGTAGGTGATCATTATGTGCACACTTTTTGGTCTGATCTAGATTGTAGTCTGATTTCAACTGTAAATTGACTTGTATTCTCCTACTAACCTAAACAATTTAACTTGTCGATTCACAAGTATGAAGCTGTATACTTCGCTTGCAACGTTGCTAAATTCACTTGGTAAAGATTTTAACGGAAACGTGGAGTTTGTGTTAGATGTTTTGTTTGATGGACCCAGTTGGAAATTATCGAGCCATTATTCATGTTAGAGTAATGTTAGCAGTCTTTAAATTAACATTTAATCCAATAGTCAGTGTAGGAATTTCCTATATTTCATCTGTTAATGAGGCTACCTGAGCAAGCTCTAAAGAGAAGGGAAGGAAGACATGTGTACATAGCATAAATCAGAGACCTTTTGGATTGTGGATGTTTCCATCCTTTTTCATGTTTCATATGCAAATATTTTCAGTTTCGCGTGAACTTATTTTAGTATAAAAACTTGTATGATAGATGCTTCCCTATGCATTGTACTCATTGCATCTAACTTGGCCAATTGCAACGGGTGAAACAACTTGATTATTAAGCTAGAAATGATTTTTCGTAAAGCCTTACAGTGGGGTGTCCTCGTGAAATCTCTATTTGTCATTATTTATGATCGGACAAGCTACCAAGTCGATGATTTTTTTTTGTTGAAGGAGTACTTAACATTTCGTGTCTTGTTATCTAATTTGTCCGTCACAAGATATATATATATGTAGGAGTGGAATATCGCACATGTCAATAAATATGCGAAGAAAACTATCTAATGTAAGCGAGGACAATCGCACATAGTAAAATCGAGATGACGTATTGGATGATGTCAGCAAAGTCACGAGTATAGTGTGATGATCTATGCGAAGTATAAACTGTGCGAGAATGAGTGAGTGCACATGAGCGAATGTAACACATAGTGATTCCGAAAATAATGGATCTTTTAGCTGTCATCCACTATGTAGAATCCTATATAAGGGGAAGAAGTTATCACATAGAGAGGGATCTTTAGTGTGTGTTAGACAAGAAATTAGGAGAGAGGAATTTTATCTGGAGAGCAAGTAAAGTCATTGTAATATCTTGTAACCAATTATAAATCTTGATAAATAATAAAAGAATTCCATTATGATTACTTAGAATCTTGTCTAAATACATTGGGGTGTGGTCGTAGGATTTCCTGCAACTACATTTTTGGCGCTAGAAACAGCTTTGGGTGATAAATCCTGTTAGTGAGTTTACCGAACCTTGAAAAAATAGATCTGAAAATTTTGGAGAAATCTTTTTAATTATTTTACAATATAGGAAGTTGAAGATGGTGAGACTTGGATCTACTGTTGACAAGGAAAAAAACTAGAAGGAGTAATAGAATTGCTGAAAGAAGAAGCGGTACAAATCCGGAACAACAAGAAGAAAGAGTAAGAGAAAATCAACTACTTGGACCTCAGCATGAACAAGAGCAGAACAATGATATTGATTATGATAGAGTGAGTTTTCATACCACACAAACAAATTCTACTGAAGAAGAGCAATAAAGGACTGGGAATGCAAGATTAATTGAAGAAAACGAAGAAAATATGAGAATTGAAGAACTTAGGCAAAGATTACTAGCAGAACGAAGGAGAGAGGAAGAACAACGTACGAATTTGGTATGTCATAATGATGATTTAAGAGAAGAGAATATTAGATTGCAAGAACTGAGGTCAAGAAGCGCTACACGATCAAGGTCAAGATTAAGTAGAAGTTCATCAAAACAAAGTCAATATAATCGAGGAAATGCTAGGCGAAGACAACGCATGGAAACCATCAAAGAAAACCTGCAAGCAGATGGCAATTTACAAGACCGATAAGAGAGACGACGTGTAGCTCAAGATCTGGGAACTAACTGATATGAACATCCGTGTAAACTTCTTCGTCGCACACATCATAATTTTGAAAGAGAAGAAGAGGACCAAAGGAAAGCACAAATGATATTACATGGAAGAGAAATGTTGAGAGAAGAATTCGAGAGTGAAAGGGAAATTACACGTGCGAGAGATGAAAGAGATATACAAAGAAGAAGAAAAGAAATCATGATAATCGAGTAAGGTAGCGCGAACATTATTGCATGGATAATACAGAACAAGGAAGGACTCCACCACAAGAAAAAGAAATGATAAGACATCGACATGATCGCACGATGAAGAGGAAAGATATAATGGAACACAAAGTTGATGTGAACACTAAAACACGTAGGAGAAGAAGACAAGAAGTCAAGAAAATGAGATACAAGAGGCAAGACATCGTAATAATCATGAGAATTAAAAATTAGACCTATGCGAGAGGATTTAGATCAAACTTTAAGTGAAGAAATTCTTAAAGAAATGGCGAAAATGAGAGAAATGATGATCATGAAAAGAAATAGTAGAAGGAGACAACTAGAAGAAGCAATGGAGGAAGCTGGGAAAACTCCCTTTACAAGGCAAATTCAAATGGCAGTGATACCGCCCAAGTGCAATTTAACAGTGTTCACTAGCATATTTTATGGAAGCACATATGCAATACAACATGTGAAAGCTTACACACGATCATTATTACAGTGAGAAAAGAATGATGCAGTGATGTGTAAATATTTTGCTGCGAGCCTGGCAGGGGAAGCTCTGAAATGGTTTGAAGGTTTACCAATAGAAACCATTGGATCGTTTCATCATTTAAAGAACGTTTTTTTAGGATAATATATCAGCAATAATATGTCAAGACCAGGAATTGAAACGACATTTGGACTTCGCAGAAGAATAAATGAGAGTTTGCGTCATCTAACAACACGTTGTAGAACCATGTGTAGTGAAATGACAAGACGCGTGGATGAGCGATACCTTATTCTGGCATTTATCAATGCTCTTTTCCATACAGATTTATTATATATACAAATCTTCAGAATAAAGGATATAATAACAATGTCAGACTTGCGCGAATTCCAAGAGGAATATATAGCACTGGAAGAGAAGCAAAGAGATATGGAGTCTTATCCAGTGGCGGTACCTGATGCAAAGAGAGGAAATGCAAGTTTACTCCCAATAATAACAAATGTTGTTGCGAGTACCTCGCAGGGGAATCAAGGAAAGAACATCATAGAGAGGGAACAAAAGCTAATAGCCATGGGTAGTGCAGATCAAGAAGAATTTGAAAAGTAATATAGATAAAAATAACTTCAAAATCGCGGAGGTAATAATAAGATTCAGAGAATGGAAAATCCACTAGAAGGCTCTGGAGGTCAGCAACCATATTATAATAAGAGGCAAGGAACTGGAAGGATAGTATGGGAACATATAAATTTTCCAAAGTTGAACACTACAGTAGATAAAGTATGGGAAGCTTCTATCCTAATGGAAGAAATTCCTGAACCACATAATGTAGGAGATGAGCCACCACCATGAAGGAGGAGTAAATAATTTTGTGTATATCATCGCTTTCATGGTCACACAACAAATAATTGCAGAAATGTGAGGAAAATCATATTGCGAATGATAGAACAAGAGAAGTTGGATCATTTCTTAGAACATCAACCAAAGAATTTACCACCACCACCACCACCGGGAGGAAACACATATGGAACATAGAAAGGAAATAATACATATGTAATTGAAGTAAGTGTGAAAGCAAAAAACTTATATTGCAATTCAATTATACATTCATTCAAAAACATAGAATACTTCCATGACAATATCTTGAGTAGGGTGTATGCGAGGGATGCTGATGGAAGGGAAATTCTCAACCTTGCGAAAGTATTACCATTAAAAGAATGGCAAAAACAGATTATTTCATTCAGTGCGGAAGAAACACCAAGAGGAGGGGAATCGCACGAATGTCTATTAGTAGTGAGATTAGGAATTAATCCGAAACCGAAAGTAGAGGATGATGAAGAAGATGAAGCAAACACCTGTGCAATAAATAGAATACTTATAGATCCTAGAAGTTCTGTGGATATTCTTTTCTATCCTATACAAAATTATGGGTGGAAGAGCTGACGAATTAATTCCTTCAACATATAAAATTTATGGCTTCAATGGAACTGCGGACAAGCCAAAAGGAGAGGTGACAATGAGGATTATTTTTTAAAATTTACCAACGGAAATTGTATTCTGTGTTGTGGATGTCGAATCACCTTATGATGCTCTAATTGGAAGGCCATGGTTGCATAGTATCTTGGGCGTGGCTTTGACATTTCACCAGTGCATAAAATTTCCTTTAACTCAAGGTATTGGCATAATAAGAGGAGATACAGTTGAAAGGAGAAGTTGTCAAGAAATCGATATTGATAAGTGCGAGAAAAGAGAAGGTAAACGAAGAAATTGGAAAAAGCATGCTGCAGACAGTCAAAGAGCTGAGAGATTAATGGTGGACGAAGTGTATAAAGTTGGAAAAACAGATAACCAGAATACTGAAGCAGAACCTCCTGCGAATAATAGTACTAAACGAGCCAGAAATATCACTTCTACAGAAAGAGGAGGAATGCGAAGGCAGAAGTTGTGTTCTCGAGATAAAAGAGAAAAGTGATGGCTCTCGCGCAGAGGAGATTAAAGAAGCTATGCGAAATAATGTTCTGAAAAGCATTTGCGAGCTTAAGGAAATACAGAAAGTGAAAGGGACAAATGAGTAGTATGGAGAATATTGTCATGTGCTTTGGGTGCCCCATATCGCGTAATTATGTCTGTCTTTAGTAGTTTAGTAGTTAATTATAATGAAGGGATGTGATTGCACCACCTGGGGTCTATCTAGACGTTGGTTCTAGGGTAGTACTTGAGAGATTTATATAGTCTCGTGTCTGTAATGGAAAGGGCATTGAATTAAGAAATCAACAAAACTTTTATTCTTTAGGTTGTGTTCAATTGAACTCAGAGAAGCTCGATTCTTCGGAATTGAGAGAGGTTTATCCTCAAATTCCCAATATTGTCATCGTACTTAGATACATGACAATTGGTATCTAGATCCGTTTCGATTCTGTGAGTTTCTTCAATGGAGGTTGCAGATTTGGAAGAGTTTTATCCAACAGAATTAATAAAACTTGAATTATTATCTGAGAAGATTTATAGTTTGGGTAGATGTCAAGCTGCAGTATCAGATAAGCTGGAGGGTGAACTTATTCGACCTCCTAAGCAGGTAACTGCATGGATGAACATCTTCTCAACAGAAATAAAGGATATCTTAGCGATGGAGCTGTTGATGGTGGTTTTTAAACAAAGGGTAAAATTTTAAAACCCCAAATAACCTAATGTCACCGGTGACACATTTATTAGAACATTTAATGCATATAGTCAGCAATTAATAGGGGGTATTTTTTCAAATTAGGGTTACAACGAACAAAACCCTAATTCCCCTTCGTGCCAATGGCAAATCATGCCAGCCACACCTAGCCCAAGCTAGTCGTGCCATGCCAAACGCACTCTGCCTTGGCCTAGCTATGCTATCCACACCAAACGCGTCAAAGCATGCCAACCATTCTAGCCGCACCTCCGTGCCAATGGCAAATCATGCCATCCACACCTAGCCCAAGCTAGCCGCACCTCTGTGCCAATGGCAAATCATGCCAGCCACACCAAACGCGCCAAAGCATGCCAACCATGCTAGCCGCACCTACGTGCCAATGGCAAATCATGCCTGCCACACCTAGCCCAAGCTAGCCGCACCTCTGTGCTAATGGCAAATCATGCCAGCCACACCAAAACGCTCCAAAGCATGCCAACCATGCTAGCCGCACCTCCGTGCCAATGGCAAATCATGCCAGCCACACCTAGCTAGCCCCGCCATGCCAAACGCACTCTGCCTTGGCCCTAGCTATGCTAGCCACACCAAACGCGCCAAATCATGCCAACCATGCTAGCCGCACCTTCGTGCCAATGGAAAATCATGCCAGTGATGAGTGCCAAATAGTGCATATTTATACACCTTTTTATTGGCATTTTACTCATCTTTTGCGCTTAGAAATCAGATATTATCCCATATTCTCCGTGTTTTCCTTGTTTTCAAGAATAAATATTTGTATTAATTAATTTTGTGTTTTTAGGTAATAAATAAAGCTCGGAGAAATTGAGGAGCCAAAAGAGCGAAGAATTGGAGTCGAGCATCTATGA
Organism: Papaver armeniacum; assembly: GCA_023531295.1. Taxonomy (NCBI): domain Eukaryota; kingdom Viridiplantae; phylum Streptophyta; class Magnoliopsida; order Ranunculales; family Papaveraceae; genus Papaver; species Papaver armeniacum. The sequence goes on along the minus strand of JAJJWW010006310.1, from coordinate 163,566 downwards.
GCAGAAGGCCAAAGCCCGCGCGCGCAACTGTTGCAACCCAACAAGTAGCAACTCATCTACAAGACATGGGCTTGAGCTAGACCCGACCCGCGACCCGGATCCGAGCCCATCCACTATGAGCCGTTGAGATTTCTATCTCCCTCATCCATCGTCGCCGCCTCCACGCGCATCGAGATTCGTCGCTCCCCGTGCAACACCAAATCTACCCAATACTTCCTCAGCCGTTCAGATCGCACCAGCTTCATCCAACGCTCGCTGAGGCCTTCTCCATCAATCTTCGATGCACCCGCTCAACACTGAATCACCCATAACCCTATACCCTATTCGATCAACTCATTTCTCCTTCATTCTTTCTCTTTCTTCCTCTTCTCCCTCACCGCGACAGAAAGAGCTCGCTCTCCCATACCCCCTTCTCCATCTCCACCACCACTTCACCAACTCCATCATCACCTCTCCTGACACAACAACAACCCCAACAGCCGCATCACGTCTCTAGGTTTAGTTTTCTCTCACTTAGCTTCTACCCTAGAAGCTAACTTAGAGAAAACTAAAGCTAGGGTTTCACCAACTGTGGAAGCATGGAGCGATTGACAGAAGAGAGAGTGGGTTGAGCGACATGGGTGAGAATATTTTGATTTTAATTTCTATTTTAAAAGTAAATTAGGGTTTAAAGTTTTGGGTATTCTTGCATGTATAAATAGAAGGGATAGAAGCTGTTTTTGGGTATGCCTGGGTTAGCCAGTGTATCCTTGTAGATTTAATTGCTGTTATTTGCAGTTTTAATGTTTTAATTTAGTTTGTTGGGGTTTCAATGAAACCCTAATTCCCAATTGTGTTTAAGCGTGTTAAGTTGTTCTTGAGTGCTTAATTGACAAGATAGCTTCAATTTTAACACCTCAACCCTTTTCTCTCACAAAGGCATGCCAATGCCATGGATGCACCGTAGTTAGGTTAATACTGAGTTGAGAGTGTTTCAGCTCTTGCTTCTCTTTTTAATACTAATTCCCCTGACTAGTTGTGCTTAATTAGACAACTAGTACTTAGGATTAGTGTCTTAGCTGTTATTTGAGTTATCACTAGGAGAAACTCCCTAAATAGGTGGTAAAAATTGAAACTTTATACTTACTCGGCATAGGAACAAGACACTCAACTAGTTGAGCACATAGTAGGAATTCGAGAGGTGGATTTGAAGACCTAGCAAGCCCTTTTTGTCACTTTGTCTATACCTTAGTTTAGGTTCATTTCACTACAATTCAGCCGTATCGGCACAAATCCCCTGTTGTCACATTGTCACTCTTGAAATCAGTTGAAGAAGCAAGCCTTAGATCATACATAGCACCACAAGTCCTTGTGGGATCGACCCGTACTTGCCGCGTCTCCGATAGACGCCGTGCACTTGCGGTATAACATGTAGGCTTAAAATTATACACCTTTAGAGGCCTACCAGCCAGCCACACCTAGCCCAAGCTAGTCGCGCCATGCCAAACGCACTCTGCCTTGGCCCTAGCTATGCTAGCCACACCAAACGCGCCAAAGCATGCCAACCATGCTAGCCGCACCTCCGTGCCAATGGAAAATCATGCCAGCCACACCTAACCCAAGCTAGCCGCACCTCTGTGCCAATGGCAAATCATGCCAGCCACACCAAACGCGCCAAAGCATGCCAACCATGCTAGCCGCACCTCCGTGCCAATGGCAAATCATGCCGCCCACACCTAGCCCAAGCTAGCCGCACCTCCTGTGCCAATGGCAAATCATGCCGCCCACACCAAAACGCGCCAAAGCATGCCAACCAAGCTAGCCGCACCTCCGTGCCAATGGCAAATCATGCCATCCACACCTAGCCCAAGCTAGCCGCACCATGCCAAACGCACTCTGCCTTGGCCCTAACTATGCTAGCCACACCAAACACGCCAAAGCATGCCAACCATGCTAGCCGCACCTCCGTGCCAATGGCAAATCATACCAGCCACACCTAGCCCAAGCTAGCCGCACCTATGTGACAAATGGCAAATCATGCCAGCCACACTAAACGCACCAAAGCATGCCAACCATGCTAGATGCACCTCCGTGCCAATGGCAAATCATGCCAGCCACACCTATCCCAAGCTAGCCGCACCTCTGTGCCAATGGCAAATCATGCCAGCCACACCAAAACGCGCCAAAGCATGCCAACCATGCTAGCCGCACCTTCGTGCCAATGGGAAATAATGCCAGATACACTTAGACCGAGCTAGCCGCGCCATGCCAAATGCACTCTGCCTTGGCCCTAGCTACGCTAGTCACGCCACGCCAAGCCAAGCACCCTTACCTTGGCCATAGCCACGCCATGCCAAAATGGCGCCCGCGCCTAGGCTTACAAACCATGCAACCTAGGCCAAATTGGTCATGCATGCCATTGGCACATGCTAACATGCTCGTGGTAACTTTTCCTACCAGACGCAAACCCCAATTGGCCACGCAAGCCATTGGCACATGACAAAATGCTCGCTGGTAGCTTTTCCTACTGTGTCGTGACCCAAATTGGCCACGCATGATATTGGCACATGCCAACACTCTCGCTGGGAGCTTTTCCTACCAGGTGGTGACCCAAATTGGCCAAGCATGCCATTGGCACATACCAAACACGCTCGCTGGTAGCTTTTCCTACCAGGCCGTGACCAAATTGGCCACGCATGCCATTGGCACATGCCAACACGCTCGCTGGTAGCTTTTCCTACCATGCCGTGACCCAAATTGGCCACGCACGCCATTGGCACATGCCAACACGCTCGCTAGTAGCTTTTCCTACCAGGCCGTGACCCAAATTGGCCACGCATGCCATTGGTACATGCCAACACGCTCGCTGGTAGCTTTTCCTACCAGGTCGTGATCCAAATTGGCCACGCATGCCATTGGCACATGCCAAACACGCTCGCTGGTAGCTTTTCCTACCAGGTCGTGACCCAAATTGGCCACGCATGCCATTGGCACATGCCAACACGCTCGCCGGTAGCTTTTCCTACCAGGCCATGACCCAAATTGGCCACGCACGCCATTGGCACATGCCAACACGCTCGCTGGTAGCTTTTCCTACCAGGCCGTGACCCAAATTAGCCACGCATGCCATTGGCACATGCCAACACGCTCGCTGGTAGCTTTTCCTACCAGGTCGTGACCCAAATTGGCCACACATGCCATTGGAACATGCCAACACGCTCGTTGGTAGCTTTTCCTACCAGGCCGTGACCCAAATTGGCCACATGCCAACACGCTCGCTGGTAGCTTTTCCTACCAGGTCGTGACCCAAATTAGCCACGCATGCCATTGGCACATGCCAACATGCATTGCTGGTAGCTTTTGTTACTGGGACATAGCCCTAATGGCCATGCGTGCCATTGACACATGCTAAACACGCACGCTGGTAGCCTAACTTGCAAACCGTGCAACCTACCACCAAGGCATTCCGCACACGCCATTGGCACTTGCCACACACGCCATAACAGCTCTGGCATTGCCACTTACACTCAACGTACAACCTACCACCAAGGCATTCCGCACATGCCACACACGCCACTAGCAGCTCTGGCATTGCCACTTGCACTCAAGTAGCAACTCGCAACAAAGGCATTCCGCACATGCCACACGCGCCACTAGCAGCGCCACTTGCACTCAAGGTGCAACCAACACTCGAGACATCAACACAAACCGGGGATGCTTTCTAGGGTTTTGGTTTGGCGGTCACAAAGATGCATGCGGCGTACACTACGCTCACATTAAGAAAGCGTGAATAGGAATAAAGCAAGTCAAATAAATGAGGAAATAATGGTGAAAACGTTTTCACCCATAAACACCATGAGGTTACCACCTCCTCCCATTATTTCACCCTTTACTCTCTTCCTTCATGAGGCCAGGGTATGTTTCAAACTCGACTTGTATAAATAGGTCTTACCTATTTCCACCAGACAACAGGTATCGGTCAGGAGAAAAATACAACACTCTCAGAAAAGGCAACTTTGCAAGCTCTCCAAATAGCTTTCATCTCTTGCAAGCTTCCTAAGCTTTCACTTTCTCGATACAAGTCGAGACACTACTCTCCCGCACTATTCTCGGTCTCAACACCTTTCTTTGCTTCCCTCCCCAAATCAACCCTTCTCCTCCACTTTGTGACCGAAGCAAGTCTGGAACGGCCATTTCTTGGTTTAGACCGGACTTGTACAGATTGATCTCTCGAATCTAGAAAGTGCTCACGTGCAGCACATTTGTTTAGGGTTTAAACCAGTTTCTCACTCACATACCGAATTTACCAAAATCGGCGGAAACGATTTTTACCCGTAAACAATTGGCGACCACAACGGGAGGATTGATCTATCGGCTACAATGTCAGACTGTCGATCTCGTTCTTAGACCCAGATGTCAAGATGGTAGGTGAAGGCGACTCAATCCGACTCAACTTCCAGAAAACCCGGTTACCAGTTGTAAAAACTACACCAGAAAACTGGGAACTCGCTGAAGATGCTACCAGCGATTGGGGACTTGCTGGCGATGCTACCAGCAAAGCCGCCTTTTACATGGAGAGGGGCATGTTCGCAAAAACCTATGGAGTGAGTAAATTTATACTGGGCAAGATATACGATCTATTTTTAGGTTCTTAATAAAACCGTCATACTACTGCGTCTTGTGCCTATTGCTAGCACACACTTTCATAAAAGCAATATTCCTTTCACAAAACATAATCAGAGTTATATTATCAAAACCATTCATCCCAGAAATAATTCAATATCCTCAAAAGCTACCAGCTGTCTATTAAAACCTAGTCGAACTTTGAACCGGGACATCCAAGATGTTTTTAAAAAAAAAAAAAAAAAAAAAAAGAAGAAGAAGAAGAACCTAAATGAAAGTTTAACAGAGAAACATTCAAGGAAAATCATCCAACAGAGGTCTGCTCTTCTTGGAGAAAGTCAACTTTGCATCTTTAAGAGCCGCTCTCTTCATAGTTAACATCTTGGAAAGCTTTTCGAGTTCTACCTCATGTCGTGCAATCTCCTCTGCAGAAAAGGCTTTCGATGGATGCATCTTTCGACTTCTGGATCTCAGCAAGGCCTTCGACAAACCACGAAGCATTGAACTCCTTTTCTACACACACGTCGCGATGGTGCTCCTAGTCGGCAATAACGTCTTCAGAAACGGTGTGGCCAGTCACCTCATGCATGTCCTCGATGGAAGATAAAGCCTCTTCCACACGCTTAACTAGCGCAAATCGACTGGTGACCTTCTTGGTTGTGGACATATGTCCATACTTCTCCCAGATTCTGGTGTACAACGCCTCATACCTAGCCAACACGCTGAAACCGCCAACCAGCACATGACCTGGATAAGGAACCAAGTACGGGGGATCGAAAATGGCGCCTGCAACTGGCCTCACGACTCGCAAAGGGTCTTTTTCCATGTTTACGGAAGCAACCATCAGAGAATCATCCACCGTTTGAACCACATCTTTGCCCGGCAATTGGCTAACTCCCATCTCCAAGTCACCGGCGGTGGTCACCAAAGGCAAGTTTTCGTGTGGCTCCACCCCAGAATCGTCCTCCGAACCGGATTCCTCCTGCGAACTTGAGTTAGACATTTTTCAAAAGAATAAATGAAAGAAGAAAGAAAAAGAAGCGCGAAACTCTCCGAACCACTTCCCGAAAAAGAACCAGTGCTGCCAGAGGAATCACTCTCACTTGTCGAACTTTCTTCTTTCTCTGACTCATCATCGCTATGAGAAGGCTCAGTGCCACCAGAATTCTTCGAAGAAATTGTCGTCTCCTGGCAACGTGCAAGGGCAGCGAAAGCATTAACACTACCGAAGCCCTGGAAGAAACAAGACACATGTTTTCAGCAGAAATTCACGTGTTTTGAGATAAACCAACAAAGAGGCGACACATACCTGGTTATTGGAAGAAATGAAAGACACGAGAGCTGCGGGAGGATCTTTTGAAACTGCTCGGAACCCGCCAGCACGATTCTTCGTTCTCAGTTCCTTTGCACAGGGACTTTCCGAGTTGCCCGGCAACTTTCGCTTGGGATCTCTCAACATTGGATACTTCTTCAAAACTGCTGGGAAAGGTTTACAACGAACATTCTCCACCACGTTATTTACAAAATCTTGGATCATAATGAACTCATCATACCATAACTCATTATAGCCGAAAGTCGTCGAAGTTACTCTTCCCGTTTGAAAGAAGGGAAGGCGGATACCCACTCAAGGGCACCGGTATTGAGGGCGGCATGCAATGAATCCTTAGGAACCACCAAATGGTAAGCAAGAGGCACCCCTTGATCGAAACCCATGTGACGAGCAAAAGACGGTCAATATTGTAAGCAGCTATTCGGAAAGACCCCATGAAGAAAGACGGCATATAGCCGAACATGCATCTTTGAATAAACAAGTTTTCACCAACACTCAAATTGCCGTCAGAAGATAAAGACATGATCGGAGAAGAAGCAAAGGTGTCAATTTGAGTCACCGACCTATGGACCGGCTCCCATGGGCGAAAACTGATTTCACGCGACTTATCGAGAATACTAACCAAGCTCATGCCAACTCTTGGATGCCTGTTCACCCATCGAAGAATTCGGGAGATGCCCCAACTCGCGGCAATCGAAGGAAACGGTTTCGGAGCGTACTTCTCAAAGTGCTCCCATAACCAGGCTTGCAGAAAATCAACGTGCACATATGAATCCACTTTCATGAAACCATTCGAAACTCGCATGTTCACAACTAGGTGATCCAGATGCACATACAGGGAACCAAGGAATAGCTTGCCAATGGGAAGAACTTCACCTTTTGCCAACTTCACAAAGAATCACTAGCAACTCGGTCTTATTTCCTTCTTGCCGATTCGTCATCGAAAATGTCTCTAGACAACCGTAGAGCCAAAAATGCCGCAACATGAAGATCACCGCTTTTCTATTTAGGTTCCAGCTTGTCCGGAAACCATTGAGATATCCACCAGCTGTAAAAGCACCTTTCATCCTCTTTCCGGATGGAATCCTTCGACTTCGCAGTGGAGTCTTTTCGAGCGAAATCTCCCAACTTAGTGGCAAGGTCACCCCGCATCTTCTCCTCACCTTTAGACAACCGGATATTAAGATTCCTTGCACTCGGAAGACTCAAAGAAGAGAGCCACACTCTCCAAGGAGAAAGTTATTTCACCCCATCTACATATGATCGTATGGGTGTCCGAAAACCATCTAGAGATGAAAGCAACTAAGCCCGAGATATCCTTCCTAATCTGGAGATTTACTGAAGCTCTGACAGCATCAATAATCTGCGCTCGAGTCAAGTTGGTATTTATGTGCTCCTTACTCACCTACCGAATTTACCAAAATCGGCGGAAACGATTTTTACCCATAAACAGGAGCGTAAACTTTGTATGAGAATTCAGAAGAAAGTCTTGGATTACTCCAATCGGTGGTTAAACAATTGAAAACGCTGAAGAAATACATCGCTGACCATTCTGAACCAACTCCTGTTGATTCAAATTTAAATTTAGTAAGTGATCCAACTAAGAAATCCTCTTCCATTAGCTAAAGAAGAAGATGAATATGTCGATTGCAAGTTGATTCCATCGTTTCTCTTTGAAGAAAATGAGGATTCAACAGCTATAGACTCACATGAACAAATTTTTTTCCCCTAATTGGAGTATTTTGATGAATACTACTCAAATAAAAATTGTTTCTGGTAAAGTGATGCTGATTTCTTAGATTGTGTTCCTTTCATGGATAGAGCAGCTCTATCATAAGCAAGAGCTGCTTCTTGTGCAGTATCAAAAGTTCCAATCCAGTGTCGTTCTTTAGTAGTAGGATCCCTGATTTCAGCTACATATCGACCCCATGGACGTCTTCGAACACCAAGAAATCTCCCTGGTTCGGCTTGTTTTCGCCTGCTTCTCCTTTCATTTGTTTGGGTTGGAGGAGAAGTGTTGGTATTAACTGGATGAGCTAGTGTAAAACCAGTTTGAACAAAACTTGTTCCATCTGGTTTGTAAGGTTTATTAAAGATTCTGGAGTTTGGCATTGGATGAAGAATGCAAGTTTAGAAGATAAAGAGTTCGAGAAGTGAAAGAAGAAAATATAGGTGGGTTTGAGTAAGAGTACCAGTGAAGCTAAGAAGGTTCTTATAAGACTCTGGTTCTGAATATTTTAAATATAAATTATTTGATTGTATTTTATTTTCTTTTCAGAAAAGATAAATAAAATTAGCAACTGAGATTCTACATAAAATTCACTAGCCCCGTGTAAAGAAAATTACGTCACTATTATTGTACATTTATTTTCTTCCTGAATTAAACTCCCAAATGCAAATATATTTTTCCTTGGATGACCACCACTCTAAAATAAACATTAGAATATTTGACTGGACACATACGGAGTATTTAATAAATTAAACTTGATCAATGAAATTTCGACCAGGAATTAAAACTCTTGGACATTCTAATTTTTTGAGAAATCGTCATTGAAATCCCACCATTCCAGTCAACCCTCACAGAGGGTCATGTTATCAGTTTTCCTTTATGGAAGGACAAAACAGGTTTATCCATATGTGTTTGTTAAGTTTCGATTTTTTCTGCCTTTTATGCCCCTCAATCATAGTTAAAAATTCAACCGTAGTTAGCACTTACATGGGTTTTGAAATTGGTTTTCTTTGAGAGCCCGGATTGTATATGGATATGGATTGGTAATATATAAATGAAGAGGTGTATTTTGTCTCTAACATAAGCTTCTCTACTCTACCTAAACACCCAATAGAGCAGCATACCGATCCCCATCTATAAAATAAAAACTTATAGTTAGAAATTGATGGAGAAGCCATTCTCAGTTCTTTGTTATTACGATCCTGGATAAACGAACACCGGAAGGTAAAAAAACAGAAGAGAACTTGAGACAATCGTTTAAAGTTGTCCGACTTCGTAGAATATTTTCTAACGAACGACCAAATACGGGAAATAAAAAGTACAAAAACAATCACATTATAGCAAACAACAATCACATTAATGCTCCAAAAAAAATGATCACTTTAGTATATAATATAAAATTAAGCATCTCCGGGGTAAATGCTTGCTAATAGATGAGTTTTCTTATTTAGCCTATCAGTCTATTGGCAGCTTCGGTTGGTAGCATCTTAAAACTCTAAAATACTGTAAACTTCTTCATCGTAGAAACCTTCATGAACCATTTCTCAAACAAAACCCGTTATTAACGGTCGGTCTACATGATTATATTGTTCTGGTGATTGTCATGAATGATGAGATCCTAGAGCCTTCTCATACAATACCTATTGTTGGCGTTGGGTTGCATCCGATGGGGAAGGATATTGATAATGTCCAAATTCTGGAAATATAAAACCCCATAAGTTGACTGCATAATACATTCTAAAAAAAAAAATACTTGGATAACAACTTCTGAAGCCATTATGAGATTTTATTTTGGCATTCAAAACAAATCACAAAAAAACAAACAAACAAAAAAGACCTTGTAACACATTTCACTAAAATAAATTGACCTTGAAACACATTTCACTAAGAATTAGGAGTTGGCAAGATGCGGTTCGATTGGACATGGGAATGTGGGCTCTGTTGAGCAAAATAAACCAAGAGGATTCAAGTCACGATATGAGGTTTAAGTGGGCGCGCAGTGGGTAAAATTTAAAGCCGTTTGGATAAGACATCCCATGCAATTTGGTAGGTTGTCAAATAGCAAAGAGAAATAAAAATGTGGTGGTTCCCTAAGATGGTTGCTATTTCAGAGACCGGAGGATGACAACACCGCTAAATTTCTTTTATCACCATGAAACAAAACCTACTCTACATATCTTCAGGATAAACGTTTATGGATGTTTTTCCCTAAAACGAGGATAGCACTGACGCATCACCCAAACCTTTTGTAGCTCACCAGAAAGTTTAATACTCGTAAAGTGTTATGTCTATTACTGTGTACAGAATGTATGCTCACCAGTTACCACTATGAAGCAGAAGTGTCTATAAACTGTGATTTGTTTCCTTAGAAGTTAAAACCATCAAGACTCGACATAGTGAATGTGAATTGTTAGCGGCAAATATCACAAGAGATAAATAGGTATAGGTTTATGGAGAAGAGTATAGTGGTCAAGTACCGTTGTACTATGAGAGAGAGAGATAGAGAGGGAGAGAGAGAGAGAGAGAGAGAGAGAGATGACCTTTTGATGATCCCCGGTTGTTTGCATTTCAATGTCCCGCTCAGTTTGACCACCAAATTCGAGTAATAAAACTGCTTAATTGTTTGAAGCTGGATTGGTGTGCGAGAACATATCACTTCAGTTTCAGCTTGGACACCAATAATATCCCCATTTCATGCCTTCCTTAATAATTAATATTATTGCAATTTGTATTGCTGGATCATGCATCCAAATCAAAACAACAGTCAAAAACATGCATACGTTAATTGGTAAGGAACAAAAACAGAAGAAAACTAACTCAGTTCGTCATTCAAATCAACTTTTGTCACAAGAAAACATAGTTCGAACTATCATCATAACACAACGAAAAATGAGCTGCTTAAATATTCTACTAATTCCAATACCTTGATGTTGCCACTGAGTTCTGAGAAAGACGACTAGTGAGTTCCTCATGATACATATTCTTATACTTCGGTTGGAGGAAAGCACACTTGGTGCATTCCTATGAGAAAGGATATTGACAATCGTTGCAGAATCACAACCAAATCCTGGAAATATCAAACCCCCATAAGTTGACAGCGCACCATACATCCCAAGAAAAAAAATATACTTTGAGATAACAACTGTTGAAGTCATTATAAAATTTTATTCTTCTTATCCTGCTGGCATTCGCTTTCATTAATTAGGACAAAGTAATGAGAGAAGTGAGGGAGGGAAATGGCAAAATTCTATGTTCCTAACTAATAGTCGTGGTCTAAATGCCCAAAACATTGTTCCTTTTTCTTATCAATCGTAATCTTGTGCACTTATACAAAGGAGAGACAAAAGAGCACACATGTACATCAAGTTTTATCTATTTAGCCGATCATCGCAGAAAACACGCACCCTCATCAAAAGTAGATTCAATTTCTTAATCCAACAAAAGAACGACAGAAACACATCTAGATGATGCTTAGGTGAAACCTACATTTATCATTTCTACAAAGATACATGTATGCTACAATGAGCGAGCAGGCAGTAGTGTGTGTATGTACATATTGTGTCACCAAATTTAAACCATTTATTCGATCATCATGCACCCTCACCAAAACTAGATTCAATTACCTAATCTAACAACAGAGGCATCCAGACGAACCTTTTGTCGACCCTATATTCATCCATTACTACAGCATAAGTGCACTATACAATCAGAAAGTAGTGTTTATGGATATCCAGATTAACCCGATCCATTTCTTAACCATAACTATGAGCTACATATCCAGATTAACCCAATCCATTTCTTAACCATAACTATGAGCTACAAATGAGTTATCAGATAACCGCGTGTATGTTTATAATTTGTAGATCATGTCACCAAATACATTCACGGCCATGAAACAAAAACTACTCTACATATCTTCAGGATGAACTTTTCAAGGATGTCTTTCCTCTAAAAAGAGGCTAGTAGTGAAGTATCATCTTTACAGTCGAAGTACTCAAAACCAAATCACACAGGAAAACATAAGCTACAAGGATGGCAAGGTAAACTACTAAACCAAACAGGGATGTCAACTTAAACTCTATATGTTCTAAATTTGATGACACTATTTCATTATGCCTCAATTCACTATACATTTGAATTGATGCCAGAGACAGTGCTGGTGGAACAAAGCACACTAACTACTTTACAACTTGGAATTCTCTTTGCCATCCTAAACGACTTGGTGGATTAGGCTTTAAAAAAAGAACCATTTGTTTAACCTTTGTATGTTATTGCTAACAAAACCCAATGCAATATGGGTACAAGTTACAAGAGAAAGATATTTTTAATCTTTCAAGCCATCGAGTATATGAATGGAGGAGTATTTAACAAGGTCTACAAAGTGTTAATCAATATTCCATATGGAATGTAGGGAATGGTAAATTCACTAATACTTGGCAACATCACGGACGTACAACTTCTCATATTCAGTTACCTTTCTCGCATTTTATTCATGAAAATAGCACTCAATGGAACCTTCCCGAGCTATTTCAAAGTTTTAGCTTTTCTCAGATTCAACAAATCACTCAAATCAGATTATTTCAATGAACTGATGATACTCTTCATTGGGCTCTCATTAAATCGAGATAATTCTCAATTAGTTCTACTTACAAAGTCTTGTTTTACATAATCAAATACCTACAAATTCTACATCAAATTCAAGTATAGAAAAACTGCTCCTAAAATATCAGCTATCAAATCCAGTTTGATCTTCTAATATCAACTAAATAACCATACATGGACTGAACCTTATTAACTAAAGTGGTGTTGTAGTAGCACAAACATAACAACAGAAAACTTAATAAAATTGCATAGCATGTGAAGGTATTATAAAATAAACAAGTAATATGTTTCAGAAGATCATATAAAATAGATTGGGTACCATACTAAGAAGGTATTATAAAATAAATTGGGTATGATGTTTTATAGTTGTATAAATTAAAATGGTTAGTTTCTCCAGATGGTCATATAAATTAAATTGGGTATCTTCATGGTTCTCCGATGATCTGAATACATGGTTTCGAAAAGCAAATTAGTGATTTAAAAGGAATTGAACACAACAAACTACACTGGCAAACTTAGAACTACCCCAAATTTGCAAATTTGACATGACGTTAAGATCCAAAAGTATAATTCCATTCAGCTTTAGAATATCATTTTCGGTTCATTTAAAATCTGACCTCAAAAAAAAATTCAAGTAATTCATAGTTTACAGATAAAAGATCAAAGATAACTTATAAGTTTTCATTCACAGATAAACATAAGAAAAATGCAATCGTAGACAATAAAAACTTATCTTCAATGTGGTCTGCATGGAACTCAATGCTTTACGGATGTCACTAAGGTAGAAAATTCAACTGAATTCGCTGCATCGACCACTATCACCAATAATGCATAGTAAACCATCCAACAACAAAATCTCCAATTACAATGAACGACAAAGAAGGAAAATGAAGGAGAACGACGAAGAAGGGGCATATAAAACGATGGCTAGGGAAGTTGGGTTCGGGTCCATATGACGGGTATAGATTTACTATACCAATCCCGGTTTGGTTAAGTTAAACTGAGGGACTAGAAGGTCATTTCATACCGATTTTGTGCTAACAAGGACAGGCGATTTGACTCTGTCCGTCTAGGCAGCAAAGCTGAAAAGTTTTCCTTCTGCCAGGGAAAGTGGAAACCTTAGGATTTCCATGAGGATTTCTCTAATTTTTTCAACCGAAAAAATATCATGACTATTTATTGTAAAATTAAATCGTTATTTTTCAAAGGGAGTAGTTAGATTTCATAAGGCATGATTAGTTACTGCATTGTAAATAAAATATACGTAAACCAAACTCAAATTATTATCATCAAGTCCCATAATACTAGGGTTCTTTCTTTTGTATAATGTAGGTCCCCTTTACAGTCAAAGACATGAACATGTTCTGTTTGTCCTCTTTCAAATTTCTACCATGTAAGATCAAATAGGTTGATCATAATCTCAACAGTATCCATTTTTCTCTCTGGAAATACATTATATTAAGAAATAAAAAGCGTTAAACAAATGTAAGTCGTACGAAAGTAGTTAACGCTAATCGGACCGATATCACGTTTCATCTTAAATTAGAAGAAGATGGCATGGGAATATGGTCTCCAAAAGTAGAAAAAAGATGCGAGGGTTTGAGGGTCAAAAGCAAAATCAATCAAAAGGTGGTTAAAGATTATTAAAAATTTGAATGCTCAAATCATGAAAGAAACAACAATTAGTGGGACACTTATAAAATGCATGGGGAACTACATAGAAATGCATTGTTTAAGCGAATTAAAATGGGTCAACTTCCTTTTGTTGTCACTAGCATTTAGCATTTCTACAAATGCTAAAACCCTTTTATCCATACAATAATACTAGTAATGGTGTAGATTCACCAACATTCTCGTAGAGTACACTTGTGCTAGCTCAAATGGCTTTGATCATTATTGAGATCAACCCATGTGGTAGTCAAGGAATATCCTATGGTCACAGAGAGTGGAATTTCAGGTAATAGTATCCTCTTTGGGAGGGTTATCAGCAAGAAAAGATATTCATTAGGAAATAATAGTATTTTTAATGTAACCAAAACCAAGTACTTAAGATAGATAATCCATGATTATTGAGTCTTGACTACTCCACTAACTAAAAGGATTTTGAAACCCATGTTCTCTAATTAAAAAGATATACTATATATGTTCTTTTCTTCGTAATAAATTACATGTCGAACTACCCCATGTGTGTTGATCTAATAACGTCATTAAAATCAAGGGATATATACATTAAACCACTTTGTTAGTGTTACCCTACGATAATTTACTTGAAGTCCTGGAACTAATACCTAACGTGGCATTTTTAGGGGCGACCCCAAAAAAATTAGGGCGACACAAAAAGATAAAAAAGGTCACCCAATCGTAAATCTAAGCTATCCCTTATCTTCCATTTTTTTTAATGGCCATTACAATCGGTAGATAACTTACAATCGGGAAGTTAATCCACAATCGGGAGTCAATTTAGTTCATCTAACTTCCGATTATAAAGCATCCCCGAAATAAAATCCTCTATCTTTTGAATTTTAATTATCCTATAATCGGTAGCAAAAAAAGTTATCTTGACTCCCGATTTAAATAGACCTTTGGCTAAAATGCTACCATAATCGGTAGTGAAGTTAGGTTATTTTACTACCGAATATAGAGTAGCCCCAAAATATGATTTTGCAAAAATTCTCAATTTTTTGAATTTTGGTTGAGCCTATAATCGGTAGTAAATGAAGTTATCCTGACTTGCGATTATACAGTGTCTCTCTTTGCAAATATCCTACCATAATCGGTAGTCATATAACTACCGAATATAGAGTAGCCCCAAAATGAGATTTTGCAAAAATTCTCTTCTTTTTTTTATTTTGGTTGAGCCTATAATCGGTAGTAAATAAAGTTATTTTGACTTCCGATTATACAGTGGCCTCTTTGCAAATATCCTACCATAATCGGTAGTCAAGATAGTTCATATAACTACCGAATATAGAGTAGCCCCAAAATGAGATTTTGCAGAAATTCTCAATTTTTTTAATTTTGGTTGAGCCTATAATCGGTAGTAAATAAAGTTATCCTGACTTCCGATTATACAGTGGCCTCTTTGCAAATATCCTACCATAATCGGTAGTCAAGATAGTTCATATAACTAACGAATATAGAGTAGCCCCAAAATAAGATTTTGAAAAAATTCTCAATTTTTTGAATTTTGGTTGAGCCTATAATCGGTAAGAAAGGAAGAGTTATCATGACTTCTGATTATACAGTGGCTCTCTTTGCAAATATCCTACCATAATCGGTAGTCAAGATAAATCATATAACTACCGAATATGGAGTTGCCCCAAAATGAGATTTTGCCAAAATCATCTATTTTTTAAGTTTTTGGTTGAGCCTATAATCGGTAGTAAATGAGGTAAAATCCTGATGTCCGATTATATAGTGGCTCTATTTGTAAATATCCTACAATAATCGGTAGTCAAGATAGTTCATATAACTACCGAATACAGAGTTGCCCCAAAATGAGATTTTGGAAAAATTCTTAATTTTTTGAATTTTGGTTGAGCCTATAATCGGTAGTAAATGAATATATCATTAACTTCCGATTAATAGTAGCCCCCAATACGCATTTAGCACAAATTTCATATCAATCGGTAGTATCTTTCTGTTACTTAACTCCCGATTTAGTATTAACAATCGGACACAAAATGGCTTCCGATTATGTAGGGGCATTAACGTATTCTCCCTATTTTTGGACATCCTTTAATATTGTATATAGGTTGGGAATAAAAAAGTCGCCCCTAATTCTTTTGGGGTCGCCCCTAAAAATACCGCTATACCTAAAGAGATGAACTCGACCTTCTTTAACAAAAATTTACTTTTTGTAGTATAATGTATAAACTGGCAAAAGAATGTTTCTTTCGTTCCTTATACATAGTTGTAGGTTGATTAGGATGTACTGGTATAGTTGTATGGGATGATTATGGTGTACTCCCTCCGTCCCTAATTAGATGAGCTACTTGTAGTTTGCACAAATTTTAAGGCAAGGGGGAAAGTGGAGTATATTTAAGTATTTTTACAATTATACCCTTATGGGCAATAATTAGTAAAATTTAAAAACAATTTATCTCTTAAACTATATCACGGTTTTTTATAAACTTTATACCGTTGAAAATCATTTTAAAACACCTACGCAACGAATATAAACATGACTATCAAATTATAAATATTTCTTATAGAAAAATTAATCAATTAAAAGGGTAGTTTTAGAAATATCCCCTTGGTTAATGAAATAGCTCATCTATTTGTGGACAAAACTAAAAACCAAATAGCTCATCTAATTAGGGATGGAGGGAGTACTAGTTTAGAAGTTAACAACCCCATTTGAGGCATTCCATACATTACATGTGGCAGTCAAGGTGTCTCCCTTTAACTCTGAAAGAAGTAGCTTACTTTTCAGGAAATGGTGAAACACTTTCTGATGTTGGGTTGTGGTAACGCGGACACGAGGTGACGCGCATACGAACATGAACAAATTCTCAAAAAGTTAGGACACAAGTTATGAAATTAGCGTTACTTTTCTCTAAAATGTATATATTATGAATGTAATTTCTTAATAATGCTAATAAACTATTGATAAATAATAAATTTGTACAAAAATAAGCAAATATACTAATAAAACAATAATAAATATATTAAAATAAAATATTGCGTAACATATGCATGTGATGTCACCGATGTGTCTGTAAGAACACGAGTCTGACACATACACACAAGAAATCACGTGACCTCTAAGATTCTAATAAAAAGATGTGACACACCAAAATATCTAGACTTCTGAGGGGTTACAATTTGGCTCAGTCGGCAAGTTACAAAAAAAAGAAGATTGTGAAATTACAAAAGATGAGATTGTGAAATTACAAAAGATGAGATTGCGAAATTACAAAAGATGAGATTGCGAAATTATGAATGGCAAAGATGAGATTGCAGAATTACTAAAGAGCTGATATGCAGAAGAAGAAACAAAACAACTAGAAAGAGGCGAACCTACTATGGCGTACACCCTAGCTCGCGAAATCAAAATTTCGCAAGAGGCAAATGTAAGACCTAAAGTGCGTCATAGAAGGGGGGACCTATTGCATGGCTCAGCGAAAAGGTTACACCGCCCTTGGAACCTGAGTCATGGAGATTTTGGGTCAATAAAGCCCATCCATGAGAGTTACCTTGGATGTTCAACCTAAGCTTATGACTTAGGTTGGACGACTAAGGGTCTCTTCTAAGGAGTGCGGCATCTTATCAAGGCGCCGAGGTACACGGTTGATCCAAGAGTGCCTGGGGCGTCTGAAGCGTCTCGTCCATTCTTGGCAAGTCTTGACTTCTGCTGCACACGGCCCGAAAAAAACCCCACTTAGGGTGCAGTCTTGTAACCATAAGCCATATAGGAAAAAGGGATAAGAGGCACCCTCCATTAGGGAGATGATAAGTGTCTTAAGACGCAAATATCACGAGGCTTTATTTTCGCAAGAAAATTTAAGCTTGTCATATTTGTGCGACAATCTTGAAGTGGCAATAACACAAAGGAGAAAGATAAGTCGAGATCAATGAGTCAATACATGAAAGTGTAAAGACGTTCTGCGATTTCGTCGCAAGACGGCAATGTCATGGGGCTTTATTTTCGCAATAATATTTAGGCATGTCATATTGTCGCAACAAAAACGACAAAAGAAAAAAGCTAAGACAAGATCAATGGGTTTTTGCATGCAAATGCGAAGACGCCCTGCGATTTTGTCGCAATGAAAAGGGGTGGAAAAATAAGACCTTTAACTAGGAAGGAAAAATAAGACCACATACTAATTGCGAATACTCTACAGAAACAGTTGCGAAATTGAGGCAAAAATACATATTGCTATTCAAAAGTAATTTGCTTAATCTATCATTTGGATACAAATAACAGAGGCAAGTATGGGAATCAATGTAATAAGAACATATTATTTGTCTCCATATGATAGATTTACGCACGCATGAAATGAAAGATTAATAGTTATATATTGATTAACCATATTGCAAAAAAGAATTGCTTTTTTAATATGTGCAGGAAGAAACAAAAGATTGAAGAAAAAAGGTAGAACTTGCATTTGAAGGTCGAAAAAATTCGCAGTAAAAGATTACAAAGATAGGGGATTAAAGAACGAATGTACAAATATTACAAAAAGAGAAAGAAGGAAACAGAACTATTTCTTGTTTGATTCTCCTTCTTCTTCATCTTCATCAAATCCTTCTTCTTCTTCACCATCATCAGATTGTTCTTCTTCGCTAATATCACTGTCAGAGATATCCAGAGGGGGTACATTCTTTGGAATTTCTTCTGAGAGTCAAGGATATTTGGAATGAAAGATGTTATTGTCATCGCAAACCTTCGTAATGGTTTGATTGCGAAAAAGAATATCATCATTCTTAAAGTTCGCAACAGTAATCTTCAATTGACTTTTCAGTCTAGAACATTTATCATTGCAAGAAGAAAGATCCTTTGCGAGCTGCTCCTTTTCAGACCCAAGTTCTTCAATTCTTTTTTGAAATCTCTCTTCAGCTCCTGCGAACATATAACAATGAATCAACAACTTGATGATGATTTATGAAAGGCAAACAATTAATTAAGAAGAACAGTTAACAACCTTCTCTGTCAGAAATCTTATCCCTAACCAAGGATGTGTGGTCAGCTTGAAGACTAACATTTACACCTAAATTATTTCTGGCGTCATCGAGAATTTTGTAGCCGAAGCGAATTCATCATCATTATTTATGAGAAGAAGGGAGTGAATTCGGTTCTCTCTTTCGCTAAGCACAACATTTTTGCGGTTAGATTCATCCCGTTCAATTTGAACTTCCAAAAGAGTTTTTTGGAATCTCACTAATGCTTGAGCACCTTGTCTAGTGATGCGATCTTTATCATCTATGAGATCACTGATCTTGGTTCTTAAAATGTTATTTTCCTATTTAGAGTTAAGGAACAAACGCTTAAATTTGTTGGCTAAGCTCAGGCTAGATCTATGGTCAATTTATAAGAGGCGAGGTTTGAATCTGAGTTCATCTATGGGAAGAGATTTAATCTTGTCATTTGAAAAAATATTCAAAGAATTATTAAGGTATTCAAGAAGGGAATTATTATCCATAGAATTGGGGAATGAGTGAAGGAGAATGACTTTATCAGAAAGATCATAGACGTCTGCGAAATTGATAAATCAGATAAGGGAGGATAATGAGAAAACAAAATAAAGGAAAAGAGAAAAATTTTATACCATAAAGTTGCTTGTTGGCATCTTGAAGACTAGATATTTTATTCTGTTGAGTGGAAGAATCAGCTTCTAATTGTTTGTTCTTTTCGCGAAGATCAACAACTTCAGCTTCCAGTTCTTCATTTCTTTTGCGAAGTTGAAGATTCTTCTTTTCAAGAATTCCACGTCTTTTTTTCCTAATCTGAGGCAACAACGAAAGAAGCCTTCCCAGTCTGCGAAGGAAAATGAAGAAATTGTCAAGATATAATATAATCTTGGATCATAATTATGAATAAATAGAGAAACGAAAGCATACCAAGATACCAAGTGAATTCAGAAAGCTGGGAGTCACTGATCTGGAGACTCCATGAAGAGAATCATCACCATCCAATAAGGGTGCATCATAGATATTCGCAAGAGCTTTGCATGTTCTAGTAAGATGATCATCCCCAATCCCTTGCATGGAGTCAAAGAAGATGCTAGACAATTGTGCCACTGAAGATTCAGGTGAAAATCTTCCGTTGCGAAAGAGCTATCAAAATCATCATTATCGTCATCATCGTAACTTTCGCTGAGATCAAGATTTGAAGGAGAA
Source organism: Papaver armeniacum (assembly GCA_023531295.1). NCBI lineage: Eukaryota > Viridiplantae > Streptophyta > Magnoliopsida > Ranunculales > Papaveraceae > Papaver > Papaver armeniacum. Next base: position 143,461 of record JAJJWW010006310.1, on the reverse strand, counting down.
GGAGAATGAACTTTTCGTTTCTTTGAAGGTGGGGCAGCAGATTTCTCCTTGCGAAAAGAACCTTTACCTTTGCCTTTGGTCTTCGCAAACTTAGATCCTTCTTCTTCAACAACTACAACACCAACCTTCGCACACAAATGAAGATAAGAAACAGAGGCAACAATTAGGGACAAGCGAGACCTTCCTAGAACTGACGTATTAAGTTAAGAAAACAATGGGCGATGTTAAGAAAACAGTGGGTGAGACCTTCCTAGAATTGTTTTCATTTGCCGAATAAGGGGACCTGGTGCTCTGAAGTTAAGAAAAAAGTGGGTGACGTGTCAAGGTCTACACCACGCTTCATTTCGAGAACAACTCTAATCTTATTTCAAGCCAGAACAACTCCAATCTTATTTCGAGAATCCACAGTCAAACCACGTTTCATTTTTTTGTACCATTTTCTTATCCCTTACATTTCTATCAAATTCATTTTTTTTATTATTTTTTTAATCAGAATATCAAATTTATATTAATAGAATGGGATCTTTGGATTAATTGCTGGGTTTCATCTCTTATCGTTGACATTTGTTGTGGATTGATTGGTTTCCTATACAATCCGAGATTAGAACTGAAATTGATTTCAGGATGGAAGAATACACAACAATTAGGAGGTGAATGGAGATGGCAAAGAACGATGTTCAAATTCATTTAAAAAGGTGAGTCGGAACTGAGAAATTGATTCATTGAATCAATTAGGTAAATAAATGATCGATTGTTGAGATTTATGAGGAGATAAAGATGGTGGAAGAAGTGAATAGATGGGGTTTTGGTGGTGACGGAGGTGGTTGTGATGGCATCTGGTGGTGGTGATTTGGTGTTGCTGGCGCTTTTTTTTTATTTTATTTTTTGGTAAACAAAGTACTTTGATTTTGGGGTGGCGGCGGTATTCGAAGTGGTGGTGGTGCCGGTGACCGAGGTAGCAGTGGCGGTAGAGAAGGAGTAGGTGGTGGAGGCAGAGAGAATGAGTATGATGGAGGAGAAAGAAAAAGAGAAGAATAAACGAAGAAGAATACGATGAACATATAAAATCTCATGATAAAACTTAATTTCAATATTTTTGGGTCTGAGAATAATTTTTCCCTAAAAAAATGGGTGCGGGTGTTTAGATTTCTGGGCGTGGGTTTCACAACGGGAGAAATTTGAAAGATGGGTGTGACTGTAGTTTTCACTTTTTGGTTCTGCTTTGCGGCAATTTTTTTTCTGGAACGACCCTGCACATCCATCCATTCAAGGCCCACTCTGGTCTAATACCGTGTTGGGTTCAGAGAATTCAAGGCCCAATAATTTAATTCTGACTGAACCAGCCCAATTACCCGAACCCAACAGGTTTTTGGTTTGCAGAGAATTCAATATCCCTCTGTATCCCAGTTGCAGTTGCACTCGTCCAACAGTGCAATGGTGTAATTCTCTTAAACCTAATGGCTGAAATGTCCTTCCTTAACCAGAATTATCGCACACATCCTCTCATTTTAGGAACTCCATTTTCTGAGCTCGAGAGCAAAAATGAGATAGGGTATTGAGATCTGCCATGGATCTTTATCTATCTCTATATTTATGAGGGATCAGCAGTTTACTGTTATTACATAGGCATATACTGGTGTTTTGAGCATTATTACTATTATCTTAACCTTAATTTTAGTTGTAATGGTAAGTTAGTTTCTAATATACATATTACATATAGAGGGAGTATCATTTTAAAGCCCGGACAGAGTACTTGATTTGGAAGGAATTTTAACAGTAAATCTGTAGATATTGATATTGGCCAAACTAATGATGTTGTTAAAGACGATGTTCAGTTTAACTTTAGTTAACCAAGCCAACTAATACTCATTTACATCAATTTCGTGTACCAAAAAATAACCTTCTTCTTGCCAGGAGGTTTAGGTTTCCAAAAGTATGGAGTATTACATGAGTTCAATAGATAACTCAGCGAAAAGGTAGTCAGTTATCATAAGATCAAAGTAGAGAAATATATGATATATCATGATTGTTCTGACTTGTTACAAAAATTACCAGAGCTTTCTTTCAAAAGTCACTTTTTATATCAAACCTCAATCCAAAATCAAAAACAACTACAACAATAAAGCCTCACGCATGATCATCTCTCTCTGACTGTCTCTGCTTTCTAATTTAGAAGCATGTACTGAAAAAGAAGCACAAGGAATGTAAAAAAGTAAAGAACTACAGTGTAATATAATAATATGTTTGTTTACTTAAGACTAAAACTATTCTCAATAAGAACTACTTCAATATCCTCAAAAACAGTAGAATTTAAGACGTACTATAATAACATAACATATAAATTAAAAGAAAAATGAAGGAGAATAAATGTCCGAAGATGAAGAGGCTTGTGATGACATGAAAGTACTGTAAGTAGGATATAAAGCTCCCATACATCCATCTTCCATCATTAATGGATTGTCACTAAGTGCATGGTGATGATCAACAGGTAAAATTTGGCTGTAACTATTTGTTGATGAATTCATTTCCCATGCTTGTTGTTGTTCATGATCACTACCCCAAAAACCGTAATTGTTAAACTCATCTAGGTTAGAAAAGCTATTCTCGGAGTTTGAAGATTTAGATAACCCGATTAATGCATCTTCTAAAGTTCCATTACTACTTCTGTTGAGCTGTGTTTCATCAGATGGAGACAATGATGATGCGTGATGAAACAAAGTGTCAACAGTGCTAGTAGAAAAGTTTTGATCACCACTGGCGCTAGACACTATATTCTCGAAGCTCAAATCGTCATGGTTAAGATTGGATGAGGGTAATGGTTTCAAATAACTATCAGGAACTATACTACTTAAATAACCAGAACCATTATCAGATGAAGAGAAAAAGAAGTTGTTAATGTCACTGCTATCAGACTCATACGATGAAGCTTGAGGTGCACAAGAAGTAATATGGTTATGGTATTGAATGGGTATGGGTGCTTGATGAAATGTATTGTTTTGTCTAATGGGTTCATGGGTTTGAGCAGGAGGTGGTGGTGGAGGTGGGAGAGTAAGATGGGTTGCTTGGGGCAGGTAATTTTGAGTGCTAAATGGTGTAACAAGTGTGTGAAAGTTGGTGTTATCAGTGTACATAAAGTTGGTTCTAGCTTGTGTTCCTTTCATGGATAGAGCAGCTCTATCATAAGCAAGAGCTGCTTCTTGTGCAGTGTCAAAAGTTCCAAGCCAGTGCCGTTCTTTAGTAGTAGGATCCCTGATTTCAGCTGCATATCGACCCCATGGACGTCTTCGAACACCAAGAAATCTCCCTGGTTCGGCTTGTTTTCGCCTGCCTCTCCTTTCATTTGTTTGGGTTGGAGGAGAAGTGTTGGTATTAACTGGATGAGCTAGTGTAAAACCAGTTTGAACAAAACTTGTTCCATTTGGTTCGTAAGGTTTATTAAAGATTCTGGAATTTGGCATTGGATGAAGAATGCAAGTTTAGAAGATAAAGAGTTCGCGAAGTGAAAGAAGAAAATATAGGTGGGTTTGAGTAAGAGTACAGTGAAGCTAAGAAGCTTCTTATAAGACTGGTTCTGAATATAAATCATCAACTCCCATAATACAAGGGTTCTTTCTTTTGTATAATGTAGGTCCCCTTTAAGTCAAAGACATGAACATGTTCTGTTTGTCCTCTTTCAAATTTCTACCATGTAAGATCAAATAGGTTGATCATAATCTCAACAGTATCCATTTTTCTCTCTGGAAATACATTATATTAAGAAATAAAAAGCGTTAAACAAATGTAAGTCGTACGAAAGTTGTTAACGCTAATCGGACCGATATCACGTGTACAGAATATCATTTTCATCTTAAATTAGAAGAAGATGGCATGGAAATATGGTCTCCAAAAGTAGAAAAAAGATGTGAGGGTTTGAGGGTCAAAAGCAAAATCAATCAAAAGGTGGTTAAAGATTATTAAAAATTTGAATGCTCAAATCATAAAAGAAACGACAATTAGTGGGACACTTAACCTATAAAATGCATGGGGAACTACATAGAAATGCATTGTTTAAGCGAATTAAAATGGGTCAACTTCCTTTTGTTGTCACTAGCATTTAGCATTTCTACAAATGCTATCCATACAATAATACTAGTAATAGTGTAGAATCACCAACATTCTCGTAGAGTACACTTGTGCTAGCTCAAATGGCTTTGATCATTACTGAGATCAACCCATGTGGTAGTCAAGGAATATCCTATGGTCACAGAGAGTGGAATTTCAGGTAATAGTATCCTCTTTGGGAGGGTTATCAGCAAGAAAATATATTCATTAGGAAATAATAATATTTTTAATGTAACCAAAACCAAGTACTTAAGATAGAATCCATGATTATTGAGTCTTGACTACTCCACTAACTAAAAGGATTTTGAAACCCATGTTCTCTAATTAAAAAGATATACTATACTATATATGTTCTTTTCTTCGTAATAAATTACATGTCGAACTACCCCATGTGTGTTGATCTAATAACGTCATTAAAATCAAGGGATATATACATTAAACCACTTTGTTAGTGTTACAGCACGATAATTTACTTGAAGTCCTAGAACTAATACCTAACCTGGCATTTTTAGGGGCGACCCCAAAAGAATTAGAAAAAGTGACACAAAAAAGACAAAAAGGTCACCCAATCGTAAATCTAAGCCGCCCCTTATCTTCCATTTTTTTTTAATGGCCAAATTACCTTTTACAATCGGTAGATAACTTTATAATCGGGAAGTTAATCCACAATCGGGAGTCAATTTAGTTCATCTAACTTCCGATTATAAAGCATCCCCGAAATAAAATCCTCTATCTTTTGAATTTTGATTATCCTATAATCGGTAGCAAAAAAAGTTATCTTGACTCTCGATTAAAATAGACCTTTGGCAAAAAACTTCACTACCATAATCGGTAGTGAAGTTTGGTTATTTTACTACCAGAGTAGCCCCAAAATAAGATTTTTCAAAACTTCTCAATTTTTTGAATTTTGGTTGAGCCTATAATCGGTAGTAAATGAAGTTATCCTGACTTGCTATTATACAGTGGCTCTCTTTGCAAATATCCTACCATAATCGGTAGTCATATAACTACCGAATATAGAGTAGCCCCAAAATGAGATTTTGCAAAAATTCTCATTTTTTTTAATTTTGGTTGAGCCTATAATCGGTAGTAAATAAAGTTATCTTGACTTCCGATTATACAGTGGCCTCTTTGCAAATATCCTACCATAATCGGTAGTCAAGATAGTTCATATAACTACCGAATATAGAGTAGCCCCAAAATGAGATTTTGCAGAAATTCTCAATTTTTTTAATTTTGGTTGAGCCTATAATCGGTAGTAAATAAAGTTATTCTAACTTCCGATTATACAGTGGCCTCTTTGCAAATATCCTACCATAATCGGTAGTTAAGATAGTTCATATAACTACCGAATATAGAGTAGCCCCAAAATGAGATTTTCAAAAAATTCTCAATTTTTTGAATTTTGGTTGAGCTTATAATCGGTAAGAAAGGAAGAGTTATCATGACATCCGATTATACAGTGGTTCTCTTTGCAAATATCCTACCATAATCGGTAGTCAAGATAAATCATATAACCACTGAATATGGAGTTGCCCCAAAATGAGATTTTGCCAAAATCATCTATTTTTGAAATTTTGGTTGAGCCTATAATCGGTAGTAAATGAGGTAAAATCCTGATGTCCGATTATACAGTGGCTCTCTTTGTAAATATCCTACAATAATCGGTAGTCAAGATAGTTCATATAACTACCGAATACAGAGTTGCCCCAAAATGATATTTTGAAAAAATTCTTAATTTTTTGAATTTTGGTTGAGCCTATAATTGGTAGTAAATGAATATATCATTAACTTCCGATTAATAGTAGCCCCCAATACGCATTTAGCACAAATTTCATATCAATCGGTAGTATCTTTCCGTTACTTAACTCCCGAGTTAGTATTAACAATCGGACACAAAATGGCTTCCGATTATGTAGGGGCATTAACGTATTCTCCCCATTTTTGGACATCCCTTAACGTTGTATATAGGTTGGGAATAAAAAAGTCGCCCCTAATACTTTTGGGGTCGCCCTTAAAAATGCCGCTTTACCTAAAGAGATGAATTCGACCTTCTTTAACAAAAATTTACTTTTGTAGTATAATGTATAAACTAGCAAAAGACTGTTTCTTCCGTTCCTTATACATAGTTGTAGGTTGATTAGGATGTACTTGTATAGTTGTATGGGATGATTATGGTATACTCCTCCGTCCCTAATTAGATGAGCTACTTGTAGTTTGCACAAATTTTAAGGCAAGGAGGAAAGTGGAGTATATTTAAATATTTTTACAATTATACCCTTATGAGCAATAATTAGTAAAATTTAGAAACGATTTATCTCTTAAACTATACCACCGTTTTTTATAAACTTTATACCGTTGAAAAGCATTTTAAAACACCTACGCAACGAATATAAACATGACTATCAAATTATACATATTTCTTATAGAAAAAATAATCAATTAAAAGGGTAGTTTTAGAAATATCCCCTTGGTTAATGAAATAGCTCACTATTTGTGGACAAAACTAAAAACCAAATAGCTCATCCAATTAGGGACGGGGGGAGTACTAGTTTAGAAGTTAACAACCCCATTTGAGGCATTCCATACATTACATGTGGCAGTCAAGGTGTCTCCCTTTAACTCTGAAAGAAGTAGCTTGCTTTTCAAGAAAGGGTGAAACACTTTCTGATGTTGGGTTGTGGTGACGCGGACACGAGGTGACGCGCATACGAACATGAACAAATTCTCAAAAAGTTAGGACACAAGTTATGAAATTAGTGTTACTTTTCTCTAAAATGTATATATTATGAATGTAATTTCTTAATAATGCTAATAAACTATTGATAAATAATAAATTTGTACAAAAATAAGCAAATATACTAATAAAACAATAAATATATTAAAATAAAATAGTGTGTAACATATACATGTGATGTCACCGATGTGTCAGTAAGAACACGAGTCTGACACAGACACACAAGAAATCACGTGACCTCTAAGATTCTACTAAAAAGATGTGACACACCAAAATATCTAGACTTCTGAGGGGTTACAATTTGGCTCAGTCGGCAAGTTTTGACTTTCCAAGATGTCATTTGAGGAACCAAACTTTACTTCACTGAAAACTTTATCTTTTCGCCGAACTACTTTGTAGTTTCATATATCATTTCTAATATTTATTGAAACCAAACATAACTCTTATTTAAAGGGTAATCGAACCCATTAGTTAGTCACTTGTTTTTTTTGCAGATGACTACTTGGTTTCACTAAAGCCTCTGAGAAGTGTGCTAAGAGTTTGGATCAAATATTCAATCCAGTCCATAAACTTTGAGAAATCAGGAATAACCTTTAGTCCTAAGAATGATTCAAGAGTAAAGTCTCAAACTATTGTTATTTTGCAAATTAAGAGATTAGGGTTGCAAGACAAGTACCTAGGTGTGCCATAACTAATTCAAAGAAATAAAATAGATAATTTTGGATATCTTATAGGCAGTTTTGATAGTAGATGACTAATTGGAAGAGTAAACACCTTAACAATTCTGGGAGAACTGTTTCAGTATGTCCTTGGTTCCATAGCTTCCCATCATTTAGTTATTTTTTCCATGCCAAAAAGGATTAACTGACGGACATATGCCATCCAAAAAAAGATTCAGATGAACCAAGAAGGCAATACTAGAGCTTTATACTTGACTAGTTGGAAGAAAGTCACTAAACCCTTAGCTCGTGAAGGATTATACATTAAAAAAACTAAGTGTTTGAATACTGCTTTGTTGACTAAGCTTTCCTGAAAATTGGTTACTGAGCGTGATACTTTGGTGGACCAAAATTCTGGAACATAAACACTTTCCTGAAAACAGTCCTTTACATTGATAATAGGGTTCTTCGGTTTGGAGAGGAATATGCTGGGGCTTAGAAGCAGTCAAAAGAAATTACTACTGGAAAATAGAAGATGTCACCAAATTTCATATTTGGAAAGATAATTGGATCCCTAATATATCTAAACCTATTGACTAAATTTTTGTTTTTTCTTCTTCTATGATAGTTATTAATCCATTGATTGTTAAATTGAGTACAAATGGGAGATGGATATGTTAAATGCATTGTTTGATGGCAACATTATTAGCAAAATCAGTGTCATTCGGTTACTAGATCATGGTAGTGATACAACTAGATGGAAACCCACTAATAATGGTTTATTTATGATTAAATCTGCTATAAGGTTATCGCTGATGATGTGTACGGGCAGGTGCAGGCAGAAGCGGATCTACATTGGGGGGCAGTGGGGTCATCAACCCCTACCTAAATTTTTGGAATAAAAACAATCTGCATGTAATTTTCACTAGAAAGAATTTTTTGCCCCTTAGTATTTATGCCAAAACTTGTATCAGATATAAATAATTCTAACCTTATTCGTATAAACCAATTCCACGAACTAAAAACGGCCCCAATCCCTATTCTACCGAAATTAAAATGTTGTCCTTGGGTTTGAAGTTCGTATATGATTCAAATGAACTACAAAAGGCTAATCAATTTCCATCTATATCGATTTCATTTCCAAGTAAAGGTTAAGTACTCTAATTTTTAATTGTTTTTTTTTATTGACTTAATTTTCGTATCTTTTCTTAAAGGTTGATGCAATTTGGTTTTGTTATAATGGTGGTATTTGGATTTTTGTTTCAGATTCGAACAAACTGATAAATTTTAAGGGGGAAGTGTAGTCGGTGTGTGTCATTGCTTGGTTTTGCTGTGGCAAGAAAATTAAGTTCCCTTTTACCTAAAAATGTTCATTCATGGCTTGATGATCATTATATGGTAACTTAGCTAGATCATACTTTGTTTCATATTTCTTTTGAGTTCTATTTAGTGAATTAGCCAGATCAAGCTTTCTTTTCTTTAAAAGTTTTATTCAATAATGTAAGTATTTTCAGGTTTGAATGAACTTTATGATATTAAGTTTAGGGTGAAATACAGATGTACCCCTATTTTTTTGGGTGCATACAGATGTACCCCCGTTTTTTTGAATATTACAAATGTACCCCTGTTTTGACCGTTTTATTGAAAAAACGGTTAACGGAGAGTTATCCTCCACGTCAGCAGTTAAGTTCACTTAAAAAGACTGTTTAGTCCTTTGAATCACCAAGTAAACCAGGAAGCTGTTTAACTATTTTAAATCCAATTTCACCTCTTAACTCGGATCGTCTATAACATAAAACCAATGAACAACTCTAAAAACGCGGACATATGTACCAGTATACACGAGACCTTCAGTTAATTTGAAATTGGACAACACAAAGAAGTTTCAAACTTAGTCGGGGTACACCCAAAAATCAGACCCATCATACATGGCATAACTAAGGACTCCCATTTACAAATTACACACAAAAAGCATCATTTTCTGCATATGAAAAACAACACATATACTCAACAAAAACAATATTTACAAAGACAACAAAATAGGCAGACATACGCAAATCTAAAACAGGCATTCGCGTCATCTGGCATTACTCGTATAATGGCGAAAATATGAAAATGCACAAGTGAAAGTTCCAGATTGCAATAGTACATATTAAATGACCTGTAATATGTATTTAAATTGATGAAAAATGAAATCCTAACAAAAATCCCACCACTAGTATTACTTAATTACTAATCTAAATGGAGGAAATACATGTAAAGAGAAAACATATTAAGCAGTTCACTTCGTAGACTTAGGCAAAATTAATGGACCCTCTACACCTCCGTTTTTAACAGTAAGAAACAAAACTAGTATATAGGAGAAGAAAACAAGTTCCAAAGGAAAGTAATTTACATATACTAAGGCCTGTGAATGCTCCCCCAATAGTTGTAGCTGTTGACTTTCCCCTCAAAAATGACATCTCCCCACAACCATTACAGTTTAAAAAAATCTCAATGTTCCGATCTGTTCAAATATATTCAACCATTCCATTAGTTCAAACAATTGCATTTACTCAAATATAACTATAGCAATATTCTAATTTTAACTCTAGCATTTTTATAAATTATTGAAACACAAACACAAGTCTGTTATAAACATGAGGAGGTTGTCGTTTTGAATCAAGCTATTGAGAACCAGATCATAAGGTGAATGACCTTCTCAGTTCAAACTCATTAGATTCAATCAGAAACAATATTCATCTGACACTCTAACAGGATATGCTTTTTAATGGAGTGAAACTTAAATATACGAATGCTAAAAGTTCAGTTAGAAGTGGTATTTTATCCCTCTGTAGCATGGAGAGTTGAGAAAAAACGAATGCAAAAGCGTAAAAAACAGTCAGTAAAAACAAATATTCAGTAAAATGAATATCGCTTTTGGTACCATATAATTTGATTTTGCTAGAACTAACTGGTGTATGTATAAAAGAACATAACCTTGGCAATGGTTTCTTACTTTAAAATCGCATTGACATGAAGAAAAAAAAAAACTACATGGAGCTTACCATAGCTTTTAGAAGCTCGTTGTACAATAGTCAAATCAAATTTTCCACGCTTTTCATTCAGAAACTGCACGGCATGCAACATTCAAATCAAGCATCTTGGATCCTCGAGAAGACAGCCGAACTATGTGTGTTATCCTCCCTGGTGTTGCAATCCCAACATGTGGCTGTGATTCGTGTTGGTTTTGTTCACTGCTGAACAAAAATATCAATATGTCGATAGTTTGCTTTCTTACTGGCATGGTGAACTCTAAAAAATCTGCCGAAGTGGTGTCGATGACTACCTATGTGAATGCATCATTGTTTCATGGTGTCACGCGATCTAGGACATTTAATTAAGCTAAAAGTTCGGTTAAGCTAAACAATAATCAAAGTTGACATTTAGTTTTTGTCTGATCTAACCCGAGTTACACCAACACTTAACCGAGTTGGTAACAAAAGCCAAACAAAAACAATAGAACTTGGATAGCTCGGTGGCTTGCTTTACATTCCTTTGGAAGAGAAAAATAACACCTTTTGCCCAACCTCGTTGGTTTAGACATTTTACCAAATATATTGACATCATCCCTAATGTATATTCAAAACATTCAAATCAATAAATACTGTAATACCCAAAAAGATGCTACCAATGTCTACATAATTCTTTCAAGTTTAGGTTGGAATTAATAAAATTGAAATTGAAAAAGAAAAGGATGTACCTAGTTGCAGTGGTGGCGCTGGTTAAGGTGGTGCTGATCAAATTTACACCATCGATTATTAATTTATCTCAAATGATCAGCATATCCTTTGATTATCTGGATTTAAATTAAGAAAAAGATGTACCAAGTTCGGGTTAGAACTTTCCTCCACCGATTTCAATCAGCTAAAATTAACACCATCGATTCAAATTTAGACACAAACAATGAACTAAAAATACGAAATTGAAGAAACCCATTTAGTTTTATACATCGAATTTAAGAAAATGGGTTGAATTAATAAGAAACCTAAATCATTTTATAACTGTACATCAGAAGAATTACCCGTAGAAAAAAAAGAAGTAACTGAAGAATAAGGTGATACCGGTGGAAGTGTGGGTGGCGGCTGTGACATTCCAATGAGAGTGGTGATGATGCCGATGGGGACTGATGTTGCCGTGGAGAGAAGTGGAGAAGACGAACAGAGATGTTAGATTTAGCTTGAGTTAATAACTATGCCCAGGATTAAATCGTAGCCCTCTAATTTCTTCGAGATGTCCAAGTTCATACCAGATTTCGCCACGTATCAAAGGGTAAAATTGTAATCTATGACTCATTTTCTCATCTTGGTCAACGAAAAATTGACGGAAATTACGAGAAATTGACTTTTAAAACGGATTTGGATGGAAAACATCCAACTGGTGTATATTTGTAAATGGGAAAAAAACAGGGGTACATTTTTAAGTCGGATGTAAATATAAGGGTACATCTGTTTATAATCCTTAAGTTTACTTCTATGCTGATATATGAGATTTTCTTTCAGTTACATTTTTAGTTATCATCAAGAATAAAGTGTACCCCCATTTGCATTTGCTGCTGGGTGCAGATAACTCTTCCTTGGAAATAATTCTGGAAAGCTAGCTTACCTCCTACGATAAAACACTTTCTATGTAAGTGTGTGACAGATTGTTTACCTGTTACAAATATGATTGCTAGATATGTTCATAGTGTGACTGAAAATTGTGTGTTTTGTAATTTTACCCTTGAAACTGTAGAATATCTATTTCTTGGTTGCATCTTGGATGTAATGTTACTAAAAGTATTTGGCAAGTCTTAGATGGCATGAAGAATAAATGGGTCGCAGTTAAAAGAGTGGATCAGCTTCTGATTACCCAGCAATAGATGGTCACCTATGCAGGCTTTGTTCTATTGCACATTTGGAAATTGAGATATGCAATGATTTTTGAGATAGACTCTTTCAATATGGATACATTTGTCAGAGAGGTTAACCATTCCATAGTAAATTGGACTAGGGTACATGATAGACTATGTAGTGTTAATCAGGGTGTACGCCAACTAAGAAACCAACTGCTGAAGAAACTGCCTGATAAAGGTTCTGTTTAAATAAATTTTGATGCTTCATTTCTTAAAGAGAAAAATGATACGGGTGACAAATTAATTGTGATATATGATGTAGGGACATATGATGGTGGTGGTGGGGGAGTATGCAAACACGGAGTAGCGCAGGATGAGGAGTAGGCAGAGGCTTTAACGGCTTTGGAGGCTATCAGATGGGCAAAAAAAGCTATAGTGGTGGATCTACACTTGGAGGGAGATTTCTTGAATTTTTTTGTGGAGGGAGTAACTGCTTCCACCATAAACTTAGATCTGTACCAAAATTCAAATTACTTTAAGCTTCTTGCCAATTTGACAAATTCTGTAAGGAGATACTTTTGACCTTCTTTGGACACAATACTTCATTAATGTGGATATATTTTACTCCTTTGCATTCCCTGCAAATTTCTAGTTATTAATCTAATCCCAACATTTTTCATTGATATCATACCAAGAGAAATCACGATTGAAAGTTAGAGTTCCTAGATTAATCCATTTTAAGTTAATGCATTTTGTTTCAGCTGTATTCCCAGCACATTAGACAATTAACAACAAATTCTCTCTAATGGGATATTTAGTCATGTCAATCGAAGTCTGAATGTTTGAATGACTATTTTGGAATATTGTGGAGCATCTTTCAAACCAAATAATCTAGGCAATTGGTCATTATCCCATCTTCTTCATTAAAATTAAATCCTTGTAGAGAACTTCTAGCATATTTGTAAAGACGGGGGTACCCAAATACACCACAATCTTTTATTTATCAACCTATAAGTCCTCTACCTAATGTGATCGTCTATGGACAGAGTGGAGACAATATGACAATTCGGTTCACACTTTGTGTGATCTTCTATGGATACGGGATCGAGAAAATCAAGATCACTTTTGTGATTGACTATGGATACAAGATCGACACGATACGACAACAAAATGTGTGTTTGATAATAGGTTTGGAAATAACCGAAACTCTATAGGATCAACCAAGTATTACGGAGTTAACGTACTTATGTGTTTTACTTAATTATAATAACAATTATAATGCGGAAACCAAAGTAAAAGACACAGAAAGATTTTGTTAACGAGAAAACCGCAAATGCAGAAAAACCCCGGTACCTAGTCCAGTTTTGAATACTCTCAGAATTAAGCCGTTATACAAAATATAATACCAACTTCGTATAGTTGAGACCAAGAAGACTACCCCTAGATAGTTAGTCCCTCAGTATTCCTGCGCCGTCGACTAATACAGCCACGCACGTGAATAGAAAATCCTTTTGATCGTATTCCAAACAGCAAAGGAAGAATATGTTTGGTAACTACTCTAATCAATCTTGCTAGAAGATATTAATGAGTTGTTGACAAAGGCTCTTATGTTTAATATAATAAACTCCTTTGTTTAGTTAAATCAATCTATCCAATGATTACCGAAATAACCAAGTTTAGGCTCAATCGATATAGATCTCAAAGAGAAACTATAGGGATGCCTCTCACACAACTAATCAATCAGATCTATCAAAGATAAACTGATTCTAGTTGGATCCCAGCCGATCAAGGTTTGTGCACTAAATCCACAAGATACGAAACTAATAAGAAATCTTCTTCGTCTTCAAATCTTCTACTGCCTTCAAATACCTTCACAACAACATTTGAATCCTCTTGTGATCAATCACACACAGAATGGAGTCTATTAATAATGGATTATCACAAGATGTCTTTAGATCTAACAACAGTTCTTAATATCCCATCGATACTTTGATCTAGTCTGAGTGAATCTTATATCAGAAGAGAAGATTCTCAAGAATAAACAAACTAGGTGCAATCAAAGTTTCAACAACCTTTATCACTCAAATCAATAATCATAAAATAATAACACTTTAATTATCTAGTTTCTCAGCAACGGTACTCGTAGAGCTTCTTGATCCCACAAAAGTCTTTAAACGAGCGGTCGTAAGAGATTTCACCAAATTAGGATACTTTCCCCTCCGAATAGATGTATCCACCAGAAACAACAAGAAATGAAGTTTGCCTTGATCTTAGGATAGTTTGATAGAAATGAAAAGTTAGGTATTACCAAGGTTGTTTGGACACCAAGGAATTTCCAAAACCGAAAATATTCTTAAGATATGTAATGAATGCACAAATTTAGTTTTCCTAATTCCAATAAATGTTTTCCAATATTTTCTGAAATCTCTCATATAAAATCCCCAATTATTAAATGCACATTACTAATTTTTATTCACTAGATCTATGCATTAATTGCTGGTAATTAAAGCATATAAAACCAAAAACCTTAATTAAGAGATTTTCGATTTATGTCGGTACGGGATAACCTTGAGTACTAAGGAATATCTTTGAACAATAAATGATAAGAGTAAATGCTCATGTTCAAAGTATGTTGACATCTTTATATAACAAATCCTAATTCTGAGACTACACAAGTTCTTGAAGAAAATATGTAATTCATGGAAAAACGGATTCGGTTCTACCAAATTCCAAGACTACTACGTGATCGATTATACCAAGTCACAATGGTTAGTTGTGATCGGTCATACCAAGTACATACATGGGTTTATATCGGTTCTACCTAAACATGGTACCTAGTTTTGATAGGTCTTACCAGTCACTAGGATCAGTCACACCAATTACAAGGATCGATCAGACCATCTCATGGTGATTACTTAGGATCGGTTACACCAATTTCCAGAACAGGTCATACCAAATCATAAGTCAAGGTATTGTGATCGGTTATAACAAGATACATAACCTGAGTTAAGATCGGTTCTACCAACTAACAAATATTGGTCATCCAAAGAATATGCAATGAATAGCCGCACCAATATACCTATTGATTTCCATTTCAATTCATGAAACAAGTTCACGAATCTACTTCCTTTAAACAAATGTAAAACATCATTTCCTATAATGAAATCTTCACCATAAACCTATACACATAATCATAAAACTGTATACAAGATTATGCTGATGTCATATCTACGAAGTTCAAAAGATAAGCGTTATACGTAATGTAATTCCTTAATACTATGACCATACTATTATTATCATGTCTATCCACTAAAGTATTATTTATATACAAGCTTCGCATGTTGTGTTTTCAATATAGGACGACTTGAAAGATACGCTAGGAATGGAAACAAATTCAAGTCAATATTACTAACCTCAAGTGGAAGGATGATGTCATCGTTGTAGTCGTTACTTCTTCTCATTCTTCAGGACTTCAGAGTAAAGCTTGTATGTCTCAACATTCCTAGACTTTCTAGTCTAACCTAAACGAAGTTGACTCTAGTATTTAATCAAACGTCTCTAGCTAGATGAGTTTTGATACTAAAATAAGACAACCAAACTTGACATACGAACGTTTGGTGGGTTCAACCGAGCTATGCTCTAACAATCTCCCCCTTTGTCAATTTTAATGACAACTTTATTTACATATGGAGCTAAACGAATTACAAAATAAATCATTCTTCATACGCTTGATTCCAAGTTTCAACAGCACAATAACCTGCATATATTCAATTAGTAAATGTCGTTTTTGACATTTGAATAACAAAAGCTTTTACTCCCCCTAACGGCAAGCTAGATAAATATTCAATCCGAACATCTTTGTTATTCCCCTTTTGTAGTATGTAGTGTTCTCCCCCTTAGTTTATGCTTTACTCTTTCGTTAGATATAACGTTTAAGCACAATTGTCCTTTCCTAGTGATTCAAAATCACTTGTTTACTCCATATATTTCTCCCCCTTTTTGTCACAAAATGAAAAAGGTTCGAGCAAATAAAGGTCAAACCTAAAGGACTTGTAAAACCTATAAGAGTAAGCACGAAGGTTTCACATACCATTTTAGATAACCAATATTAAAACTAAAACTACAAAAGTAATTTAGTTTCAACATGTTATCAAGGAAACAATTGCCTGAAGTAATTTCCATATAGTCCAACAAATTGACTAAGATACTTAATTTTATTGTTGAACCTGTTAGAGCATTGCTCGGTCGAACTCGCAAGCATTGTTATCTCAAGCTTGTTTGTCAAATATAGTTGCCAAAACTATAAGTCTTGATTTCCAGTCTACTTATAGATAAGTCTCGGACTAGGATAGAAAGTTTAGTTGAGCTCTAGACTCCACGGCGTTCATCATGCAAAGACGAAGAACTACTCAAGGAACTGGTGGAACTTCATCGACTAAAAGGTATGTGGAGACTTGAACTTATATATAACTCAAAAGTTTATCTACTCTATTTCCTATCTTGAGACAAAAGTCGTATTGCTATATAGACTTCGATTATTCACATTTGCTATTTCGAGGCGAGTTTATCTCGCTTATCTGTTTCTCGAAATATGTGTTGGTAAGCTTTCGCTTTGGCCAAGTTCATCTTTACAAGTGACGAAAGTCATGTTAATTATTTTAATATCTTGAAAATCGCTGTGATGAAAAATAGTGTGTGAATAACCTCTATTTAACATCCTCTAAGAATGTTTTAATGATTGAAATGAGAGTTTAGAATATATAAACTTGAATGGATATAAACATTGTATGTGAACTCATACTTGTGTAAGTCCAAAATCCTTGAACTAAAGTATGCGTACTTTACTGGTTCAGGATGTCTGGAAGCTAAGTCCGCATACCCGTATGGGTACTATGCTAAAGTTCACAAACAGTGAATTTCACTGGTTTTGAACTGAAAACAAACTCAATCTGAGTACTTAAGTATGCGTACAGGTATGCATACTTGATTTGGTTATTTTCTAAAAACGGTTTATTCGTGAACTAAGACATATATAAACTAAGGAATGCATATTTGCAAACCGTGGCTATAATGTTCATGAATCGATTCGAGTGAATCAAAATCGTTTTTGCTTCGATTGTGTCTTATATACTATATGAGATTGTGAATGGGTAAAAACGATTTGCTAGTTTTTAGGAAAGTGAAGAGTCGAGCGTGCGGATGAGACTCCTCGACCGAGCAAACTGCTAAACCTCACACAGATGCACTGCAAAGGGAGTGCTTAGATTCGAGAGATCAATCTGTAGGACTCCGGCCTAAACCAAGTCATAAATTTATTTAGTGCTTGAACTTGCTCAGAATGATGATTTGTTGAGCGTTTGTTCGAAACCCTAATTTTTGACCAATTTCTCACTAATTGACGAATTGCTGAAAATAGGTCATAAACGAAGGAGGGACCGACCACATGGGACTATGGACGTCCATGTGATGCCCAATTGCTCGAGTGAGCGTACACTAGGGTCTCGATTCGACCGGTTGGTTAAAAAATGATGATTAAATGCCGGTTTCATCATTTATTGAAATAGTGCTCGTCTGACTAGGGCATGGCCGGTCGGCTAAGTTGCCCGGTCCCGTAACACCTTTCCCTATTTATTTATTTTTTTTCATGAAACCATGAAAATATGGAGAAACCATGAGTTTTGCTCAAACAAGGAAAGTTGCTAGAATGAAGGAGTTTTCATGAGTTCATGGGACCGACCACGGCTAAGGCACGGTCGGCCAGCCGGTGGGCCCGACCCATGGGCGCCTCTTTATTATTTTAATGTTATTATTTTCTCTCTCCTTTTTCGTATAAAACTCCTCATTTGTCCATATTTTCGGATGCTCGTTCGTGCATTTTGGGTGCTCGCTCGTGCATCATTGTCGAGTACACTTGCACCATTTTATGGGGATTACTTAGTGGTAGTCCAGATGCCCGATTGTTGAGTATTTATTACTAATTTATGAAATTCTGTGGAGAATGATTCATAAAACTGAGTAATAAAAGTGAGTAGTTATTTATTATTAATCCATAGGATCATCTGTGGATTCGACGATGAATTCAGAATAATAAACGAGTATTACCATTCCATGGAATCGTGGATTCGACCATAGAATCGAAGTAATGAAAGTAGTTATTACCATTCCATGAGATCAGCCGTGGATTCGATCATGAAATCGGAATAATGAGATTATCCATTACCATTCCATGAGATCAGTCGTGGATTCGATCATGAAATCGGAGTAATGAGATAAAATAGATTATTTTCTAGGAATTCAGCGATGAATGTCATGGTAGAATTAATCTATCACAGAAGGATATTAGCCAGTTAAAGCGTCACACCCATTCTGAAAGGTGCATAGTTAGGAAACAGCGAGTGTTGACGAAATCCTGAAGGCGTTATTGTTCTCAATTTTACGGAGAACCGCCTGGATCTATACACGGTCTCTCTACATAGTCAGAGAACAGTGAGTATCACCGATGTCCTGAAGGTATTAATGCTCTCAATCTTACGGAGAACCGCCCAATCGTTCTTCTATGTAGAGGTGGGTCTCTCTTATGTAGTCAGGGAAAAGTGAGTATCACCGACGTCCTGAAAGCGTTGTTGCTCTCAATCTTACGGAGAACCGCCCAATTACGTTATTCTACATAGAGGTCATGATGAAATGCGAGGTATCAAACGCTCAGCTAGTGGAGGCCTTTAGAGAAACATATTCATCATGGCTCGTAAACTATGAATCATCACATGCCTGAAAGCCGTGTCAGAAACATGCAGTATCATGATTTTACGAGTTTGACCTTTGTTGAAAATCCACCATCTACATTAAGTCCCCATCTTAGTGTGGGACAGTCATGTTCTGCAGTAAGCATTAAATGGTGATTTTCAGTCCCCGAGATCAGTGGTTGAACTCAGTTGTACAAAGGTATTTTCAAAATCCTCGATTTTCTCCAATGGTGTCATATACGAGCAAATGATCGGGTGAAGAACCTGATAGTATGATAGAGTATCATCCCGTGAACACGGAGAGATGAGGCACTGCTGATTTGGACGACCGGGCATCTTGTTTTGGTCGGTTTAATGTTTGCAGGCCCGATCCCAAAAAAGAAATCTTTGTTTTAGGAACAGACGTTCGTTCGTTCGTTAGTTAGTTAAGAAACAAACAAAATATCGTGATAAAAATTTTGTCTATGTGCTTTCACGAAAACCAAAATTTTATTTTTTAAATATGTGAGATTTCACAAAAGGGAATAAACTCTCGTTTCAAAGGTGGATGCTCGTACGAGAGAAAAGTTTTTTTTTTTTGAATAGACGTGCGTCTGTTAGCAATAAAAATTTTTGTCTATGAGCTTTCATGGAAAAATTTATTTTCGATATGTGAGCTTTCATAAATTTTTGAAAATACACTTCTCGTTTCAAAGACGGATGCTCGCAAGACGGAGCAAAATTATATACATATATTTTCAAAGTTACGTGAGTTTCACGTTAAAATATATATTTTTTGTAAAATCAATCTTTTGATTTTGAACAATTGTTGAAAGTAGACAATTATTCACGGTGAAAAATGTCTGTATGTGAGTTTTCATAATTGTAGAATGGACGTCTGTCCAATTTTTGAAAAACCAGTGAATGTTCACACAATGAAAATTTATATGAAATCAAAATTTGATTTTCAGCAACTGCTAGAAGTAAACAATTTTTGATAAAATATTGTTTGTATGGATTTTGTGATCTGATAGTGTATGCACAAAACCAATGAGTGTTCACTCTGTAGGAGTCGCTCACACGGTGAAAATTATGTGAATTTTTCAATTATGGAAGTTTCGTGAATTGTTCACAGTTTTATGAAAATCACGTTATGGGTTTGAATAACGAATTTTTTCCGTCTTTGCAGGTTTGAAGGAGCGAATAAATTCCCCAGATTACAGCTAGTGAAATTGTCAGATAATTGTGACTTCCAGTTACAACCACCCTTCTGGTTCTTCCGGGGACGCTCCAAAAATATCAAGTCAAAGATGAAGACTTCTGCAGATGTTCATGCCGAGGTGAACCAACCTTTCAGAGACACTGGAAAGCTGATACATTGTATGTCTCTTGATCATCATCTGGGAGTCGTCCGTGGTGGAATCAACGCTTTCTTAGCTTTAGCGGATGCAGAAGAGAAGCAGGGATGAGATGAGTTATTACTGAAAAGAAAAGCTGAAGATGAAAGGCTTGCAGCTTATCAGAAAAACGCCGCCAGCTTCAGCAAATGAGACTAGCGGATGAAGATGAAGTCCGATATCGCGCGGAAGGCGTAGCTTCCGATTCAAATGTAGATGAATGAAGAATTTCGTCATCAGAAAATTCAGAAGTCAGGTCTTCATTGAAAATACTGTAGAATCTTCGTCCGATGTCGGATTTTCGTGATCCACCCATGTTTCTTCATCCTCAGAAAATTTCCAAGCTTTTTCAAAGAAGATTTTCGGCTTTTGAACACGTTTAAGGTCCGAAATCGATGAAACAGTAAACTTCCAGGAGGTTTTCAGAAACTTTTCAGCTGTCATGTAATCCAAAATTTTGGCCACATCATTTTGCTCGATTTTCCAAATGATGTGAATTTTGGATATGTTGTACATGACATCCATACGAAGAGAATGGTATATGGTCCATCCTTAGATTCTTCACCAATTTTTCCCAGATCGCTACCTTATGCGGGACAGTGTAAAATCATCTCAGACGAGCTTGTTGTAAAACACTCCTGTTGTGTCTTTAGACCATTCACTTGTGTCTTGAAAGGTTTGTGAAGGATTTTAATATCATTGATTCGTTCGAGATCAGGACCTCTTGATTGATACATGAGCATGGCGCTTGCAGTGCCATCTTGTTAATCCCGTCTAAGAATTGCTGCTTGCATGTTGTATGCTCTGGAAGCTGTGGGAACCTCATACGGTGTCGGAATTCGGTGCTTAACCCAAACTTTTGAAGATAAGAGATTGAGTTATCACATGAGAAAATAATCACCCAATTTGTAGTTGTAGAGGTCAGCCAACGAAGCGTGCACATTTGTAATGTGTAACCACGTACAAATTTTTCAGATTTCATAGACCTAACGGTAAAGGCCATATATTTCAGCTTGTATGTCCAATTGATGCGCCCTTTTGGTATGTTGTAGAAGAGACATAGACGAACATCTTCCTTTCAGGAAGAATTGTCCCATTTCTCACCTATTGGTACATTTTTGTAAACCCATGGCCTGAAGTGTGTTGTATCTCATTTGTAAAGGTGATGAGAACATCTTGTAGAAGACTTTGGATTGTGCTCGCCAGTCGTGTATGCTTTGGGAAGACTTTCATGTGAACATGTTATCATGTCTACACATCTTGATATGAATCATTAGTTCTTTGAGAAGTTCGCTTCATGTGTAACACTTCAGAGAATGGTTAGTTGATGAAGCCATGTCATGAGGATGTTGCTCCTGAGACCGTTATTGATGCTGAGATCACGACTGAATTTTCTCCAAACGTTCTTGCTGATGCTGAGACCATGAATGGAGTACCTACACATATCCTTGTTGGTGCAGATACTATGGTTGGAGTTGCTTCAGAGACCGAAAAAAGATAGTCTTTGCTCTTCTATCCAGTGAGCCTTTGCATGTACGAACTAATTGGTGAGTTGAGCATTCCTAAGATCAAGGTGTACTAGGATTTCAACACAAATTCTCCTGAATATGACTTCGTCAGGGAATTTATGTTGTTGTGGCAGATAACAACGGCAGTCTCCATTCTGGATGTGATTGGTGAAGATAGGAAATTCCTCAGTCGTGCAGGACGTTTCATGGAATTACATCAGGTTGCAATAACTTGTCATGTCTGGAATCTTGTCCAATAAGATCAAGTCTCAGTGCATGTTGAAGGAGTTCGTGCTATCGATGATGTTGCATCTGCTCCAGAAGTCTTATCATGGGCTAGTGAAAACTTATCGGTTGTAGTTCAGTTAAACTTTGAATCAGTGTGTCATCCTCGAGATATTTGTGCTGAAGCTGGAGGCGCCATTGTAGAAGGTGTACTCTTTGATTGGGAGTACAATTTGAAGGCTTCTTAGATACTTGAGCGTTGAAGCGTCATATCCCTTGATCATGTCTTAGGTTTGATCGTCTTGGCAACTATCTTTTGTTGATTCAGCATTCCTTTCGTTGCAGTAGTGAGATTCAACACTTGTGCAGACATCAGAGCTTTCTGATTTTGTGGCACACATGAACACTCCTGCAAGGCTATGGAGAAACGCCCAAAGTGTTCTTTTCCATGCTTGGATATTATCTCAGTAATGAATGTCTCAGTACTCGATTTGGAGAAATGTCAGATTCAACTATTTGGTAAAATCGGTGAAGCTACCATTCATAACGTCTTGCAATAGCAAAGTTGATAGAAGAATTGAGTCACCATGCTAGGATATCATGTGAAGAAATAAATGACATAGACATGGAAGGAATGAGACTTGCCTGAGTGCGGAACCTCTTGATGAATATCTATGCATCTTTTGTAGGATCTTGCTTTAACCTCGTGAAAGTTCGAAATTCCTCCAAGTGCTCTGATGATAGAATGTCTGCCAAATCTTCTGAATCAGAACTTTCTTTGTTGGAGAGATGTGCAACCAAAGGCGCTTTGTCAGTAGCCATCTTTTTAATGTGGATCCACGCTTGTCTGAAGAACAGGTCATATTCTGGATATTCCGGATTATGTGAAACTTGATTTTTTGAACTTATGTTTACTTTGCGAGTGATGTATCCATAATTATTTTCGAGCTTTAAGGTCTCTGATTGAGATAGGATGACGAGTAGCTTCTTGTCAAGTGATGCCTGCGGCTCTGAGGTTTTCAGTGGAATGATGTTGATGGCGGTATCAGAATCGATTAGCATTCTTCCGAATTCATTTCCTCTGAGATGGACTGTGGTAAGAGTCCCCAGTCGTGTATCTCCTTGTATGTGGATGAAGGTTCAAGTAGTATTTCCGGGATGGACAGACATCTGACACAATGTAATTCGGTGTTATGAACATGTCTTTCCTTTGAGCCTTTGACAAATAAAAAATTCGCAGATGTGCTCGATCAATTATTGAACTGCTTCTTTGACTGGCTGTTCAGAGAGTATTAAGGTTCTAATTGGGAAAAGATTCTTGTGCACTCCTTCAGTCCCCAATTAAAGCTATTGTGGATCAACCTTCTCTTTGAAGATGTGCTTCAAAATATTGCAGTTACTTGTTGGATGATTGATGAATCTATGAAGGTGACAGTACCTGGGATTCTTCATTTTTCCTTCAGTTGGCCCTCTCTGATGAACATCAATTTGATTGCATTATCTTGAACCCGGGCTTCCAGTAACTCGATCACTTCTTCATGGAAAGACGGGATTTTGAGTCCCCGTTTGATCATTTCCCTGTTCGTTGATGCTGGGTCGAGGTTTGTGCATTTCAGGATTCGTTATCTTTTCTTTGCGCCTTCCAAGGAGCCTGGGATGTTGAAGAAGCGCTCTGATGCTATGTCTCGGCTTTCCTTTCGTTCCTTTTTAGCAACAACGTTTGTTGAACGTTACAGATTGTTGACCAAGCGTCAGCTGCTATGAGGTTCCTCTACCTTTGCAGACTTTGCTCTTTCCAGTATAGCAAGTGCAGTAGTTGTTGATGGTTTGGTTGCTTCATGAAGTTCTGATAAAGTCTGGAATCAGAGATTTTCTAGTAAAGCTCTGTAGACCGGGGTCATTCCATTGATGCAAAAGTCTACGAGTTGTTGTTCAGTGACATTCAGATCATGACAAATCTTGGACTCTGAACCCTTTCACGTAATCAATGGGATGTTCATTGTTCCTCTTATACATTTTTCCCAGGTCTGAGAGGGTGACCTGTTCTGAAACGAAGAAGTACTTTCTGCAGAAAGCATTAATCAATTCTCCCCAACTAGTGATACTTATGGTGCGATGTTGTTGTACCATGGACGTTGGTGACGATGGACATATGATGCTTTGTATTTTCCTCGATCCTCCGTAAAGCGTTCCAAGTCTTCACGAGTGATGAAGCCTGAAGGTTCCTTTGTTGGTGGGTTATCTGCAGCCTTGTGAACTTCATCAAAATATAAGTGTTATACTTCGTAATGTAATTCCTTAATACTATGACCATACTATTATGATCATGTCTATCCACTAAAGTATTATTTATATACAAGCTTCGCATGCTGTGTTTTCAATATAGGACGACTTGAAAGATACGCTAGGAATGGAAACAAGTTCAAGTCAATATTACTAACCTCAAGTGGAAGGATGATGTCATCGTTGTAGTCGTTACTTCTTCTCATTCTTCAGGACTTCAGAGTAAAGCTTGTATGTCTCAACATTCCTAGACTTTCTAGTCTAACCTAAACGAAGTTGACTCTAGTATTTAATCAAGCGTCTCTAGCTAGATGAGTTTTGATACTAAAATAAGACAACCAAACTTGACATACGAACGTTTGGTGGGTTCAACCGATCTATGCTCTAACAATCTCCCCCTTTGTCAATTTTAATGACAACTTTATTTACATATGGAGCTAAACGAATTACAAAATAAATCATTCTTCATACGCTTGATTCCAAGTTTCAACAGCACAATAACCTGCATATATTAAATTAGTAAATGTCGTTTTTGACATTTGAATAACAAAAGCTTTTACTCCCCCTAACGGCAAGCTAGATAAATATTCAATCCGAACATCTTTATGATTCCCCTTTTGTAGTATGTAGTGTTCTCCCCCTTAGTTTATGCTTTACTCTTTCGTTAGATATAACGTTTAAGCACAATTGTCCTTTCTTAGTGATTCAAAATCACTTGTTTACTCCATATATTTCTCCCTCTTTTTGTCACAAAATTAAAAAGGTTCGAGCAAATAAAGGTCAAACCTAAAGGACTTGTACAACCTATAAGAGTAAGCACAAAGGTTTCACATACCATTTTAGATAACCAATATTAAAACTAAAACTACAAAAGTAATTTAGTTTCAACATGTTATCAAGGAAACAATTGGCTGAAGTAATTTCCATATAGTCCAACAAATTGACTAAGATACTTAATTTTATTGTTGAACCTGTTAGAGCACTGCTCGGTCGAACTCGCAAGCATTGTTATCTCAAGCTTGTTTGTCAAATATAGTCGCCAAAACTATAAGTCTTGATTTCCAGTCTACTTATAGCTATGTCTCGGACTAGGATAGAAAGTTTAGTTGAGCTCTAGACTCCACGGCGTTCATCATGCAAAGACGAAGAACTACTCAAGGAACTGTTGGAACTTCATCGACTAAAAGGTATGTGGAGACTTGAACTTATATATAACTCAAAAGTCTATCTACTCTATTTCCTATCTTGAGACAAAAGTCGTATTGCTATATAGACTTCGATTATTCACATTTGCTATTTCGAGGCGAGTTTATCTCGCTTATCTGTTTCTCGAAATATGTGTTGGTAAGCTTTCGCTTTGGCCAAGTTCATCTTTACAAGTGACGAAAGTCATGTTAATTATTTCAATATCTTGAAAATCGCTTTGATGAAAAATAGTGTGTGAATAACCTCTATTTAACATCCTCTAAGAATATGTTAATGAATGAAATGAGAGTTTAGAATATATAACCTTGAATGGATATAAACATTGAATGTGAACTTATACTTGTGTAAGTCCAAAATCGTTGAACTAAAGTATGCGTACTTTACTGGTTCAGGATATCCGGAAGCTAAGTCCGCATACCCGTATGCGTACTGCCGGAAGTTCACATCTCGTGAATTTCTGCTGGAGTTTGTGAACTGAAAACAAACTCAATCCGAGTACTTAAGTATGCGTACCGGTATGCATACTTGAGTTGGTTATTTTCTAATTATTCGTGAACTAAGACATATATAAACTAAGGAATGCATATTTGCAAACCGTGGCTATAATGTTCATGAATCGATTCGAGTGAATCAAAATCGTGTTTGCTTCGATTGTGTCTTATATACTTATATGAGATTGTGGATGGGGAAAAATGATTTGCTGGTTTTTAGGAAAGTGAAGAGTCGAGCGTGCGGACGAGAATCCTCGACCGAGCAAACTGCTGAACCTCACAAAGATGCACTGCAAAGGGAGTGCTTAGATTCGAGAGATCAATTTGTAGGACTCCGGCCTAAACCAAGTCAATAGCCATTCCAGAGTCAATTTGATCACAAAGAGGGAGATGGGTTGATCTGTAGGAGGGAAGCTGAGAATTGTGTGGGATCAATGATGATCAAGGATTTTGGATGTGTTGAAGGTTTCTGCAAATTGATGAACTGTTGAGTTCGAATAAGTTCTGGGCGATTGATGGAATTTCTGAGAGTGATTGCTCGAAAAATTGTCCTTTTTTCAATCGTGGATTCAGAGACTTATTTATATTGTCAGAATAGCGAACACCTTGATCCCAGTAAGTGGTGACGGTTTCTGTAACACCCCGTGTTTTTAACATGACGCATGCTAAAAGAAGCGCCATGGCCTGAGATGAAGCTTCATCCAAAGCTTCTGCTGCGTAGGAAAAAGGAACATTGGCCCTTGGCCAATGTGTTGACAGTGTACGGCCAATATGGCCGGACATCGGGTTGGTAGAGGACGACCCACATGGCCGGATATCGGGAAAATACATGGCAACGGCCATGAATAGTAAACGGGGAGTTGATGAAATATTTTTGGTCCCCTTTTCATACCGGGGAGTTGATGAAAGATTTTTGGTCCCCTTTTCATACTTGTAGAAATTCCATTAAGATATATATAGGGAGGGGTAGTTGGTTGATAGTGCATATGCGGACTATGCACCAAGTAAGCTTCATAGCTTAGCCGGAAGAGTATAAATGATTCCTATGGCTCATTTATAGTTGCGTAGCCTCGCGAAGAGGGAATTTGATGCTTAGGCATCATTATGCCATATTGCGGACCAAACATGCATCACTTGGATGCATTCCGACGGAACGGCCTATACGGACTAGGCCATTTCCATTATTGCTTGGCCACGGCCTAACAAACGAGTTGGAATAAGTTGCTTGTCCCTTCGTGATGAACTACGGTCTGTGCTTGATCCCTTTAGAGTAGGGAAGGGTACGTAGGCAGCCACAATGAGTTGCAGCATTGCCGGTCCAGTACTGTGTCGCTCATATCATCTAATTCGGAGATGATTGCGACATTCTGGCCCCTCATATCATCTAAGCTCGGTAGCTCGACGCCAGAGATGATTGTGTCCATACTTGATGAGGCTTAGTTGCACGCCAGCAAGTGGATGCTCATATTTCCTATCAAGCTACAAAGAGAAAGCTATAGCCTACCTGGAGGCGAAAAACCCGAGTGTCGTAATTTAGCACAAGAGGAGTCCATTTTGATGGGAAACGGCCCAAAGATCAAGACATGTTGATCTATATCCACATGGTCACCAAAATTTAGCCAAATTCCATCGTTTAGGGCCTCAAAAGGCCTTTTTTGCCGTATTAAGCAAGTTTTTGCTTTCTTAATAAACCCTTTTGCGGAACAAGGGTAAGTTGGAACGGTGTGGAAGCTAAGTTATCCGCATCATGCTCCACGAGCATGCTTTCAAGGGCGAATGAACGTGCATTGCCAAGATTTAAAGGCCCGGATCGTAGCTTCATCATGGCGCATCAGGGATATTACTGCCTGCGGGGCAACGCGCCAAAGGCGTAATTTTCCGGTCCGTCACAGATGGTATCAGAGCAACTTCCGAGATAACTCTTGGATCATGGAGTGGACTTGTCCACAAGTATTTCCCTTAACGGAAAACTTAAAGTTGGAGAGTAGACCAACTTCTGCGCGTGAAAGAGTTTGTAACTGCTGGGCCAGTTACTTTGCAAATCGAGTTGAGCTTGTATAAGTACTGTGAGTTTGCCAGGCCTCTATGGCACCCCGCTTACGAGCATCCGGAAGATCGTCTGGGACGGTGGGTAGACAATGGGACTGATCATCCCCACACGTTGGCACTGGCCAAGGGTGTACGTTGTCGGCCCTAACGCTAGCATCTTACTTACGAGTGGCAACCCGGTAAATCCGTCAGGGACGGTGGCTTGCATCCAACTGCACTGGCATTAGAGATTGGTCCTCACAGTCTTGCGTTAGGTTTTGCTTTGTCATTTCGATGACATCTTCCAACCTTCTGAACTTTAGGGACTTCTAAGTGCGTAGTATGGGATGCGCATTCAGGATACCTGGTCGAGATATCCTCTTGGCACTGGCCAATTGCGATTCTTGGTATTGTTGTAGGCACTTTTGGATTCCTGGGCAGGTGGTATGGGACATGTGCTCAGAAGGTCTAAATTGTTGTTCATGACAACTTGAAGAAACCCGTGATTTTTGAGCATCTGGTATGGGACTTTTGCTCAGGAAATCCAACTTGAAGAGATTGTCCACAATAGTTTTGGGTTTGAATTTCGGGGACGGAATTCTTTGAAGGGTGTGATAATGTAACACCCCGTGTTTTTAGCATGACGCATGCTAAAAGAAGTGCCATGGCCTGAGATGAAGCTTCATCCAAAGCTTCCGTCGCGTAGGAAAAAGGAACATTGTCCCTTGGCCAATGTGTTGACAGTGTACGGCCAATATGGCCGGACATCGGGTTGGCAGAGGACGGCCCACATGGCCGGATATCGGGAAAATACATGGCAACGACCATGAATAGTAAACGGGGAGTTGATGAAAGATTTTTGGTCCCCTTTTCATACTTGTAGAAATTCCATTAAGACATATATAGGGAGGGGTAGTTGGTTGATGGTGCATATGCGGACTATGCACCAAGTAAGCTTCATAGCTTAGCCGGAAGAGTATAAATGATTCCTATGGCTCATTTATAGTTGCGTAGCCTCGCGAAGAGGGCATTTGATGCTTAGGAATCATTATGCCATATTGCGGACCAAACATGCATCACTTGGATGCATTCCGACGGAACGGCCTATACAGACTAGGCCATTTCCATTATTGCTTGGCCACGGCCTAATAAACGAGTTGGAATAAGTTGCTTGTCCCTTCGTGATGAACTACGGTCTGTGCTTGATCCCTTTAGAGTAGGGAAGGGTACTGTAGTTGCAGGATTTCCTACAACACACCCCCTATAATATTTCATAGATCTAAATCTATTTCATCATCAAAATAAAGATTAAAGTGCTAAAATTGTAAAATAAGACACAAGATTTACGTGGTTCGATCAATGTGATATACATCCACGGGGTTAGGGTTCTTCACTATGATTATTGAAATTACATTTGGATTACATTGGGACTCCATTAATGGATATTTTGTAGAGCTCTAGATCTAGTTTTAGGGGAAGAAGATGATAAAGAAAATAAATCTCTCTCTTAAAAATATCTCTCTCTCTCTTACCAAAATTATCCTCTCCAAAAATATATTCATCCCTTTCTCTCTCCTGCTCTCCTCTTTATATAGGATATTACATAGTGGATGACAGCTCATGTACAACTAATATTTCCCTTAATTTCGGATTTACCTTGCGACATTTCGCAGGTCTACAAATGTTAGTCTTCGCAAGTCTTCTTGACTCTTCGCAGAATCGTCACACCTTTCTCATATTTAAGCTAATGTCATTTGTTGCGTCGTTTCTAATATTTCTTCTGCGACATTATTATGTTGCGTCGTTAATAATTCGCAAATGAAGGTTGCTGCGATATTCTGCTCCTACATTTTGCCTCTTTTTTCTTGAATATTGCTTGAAGAGCGATCTTTAAGAAAAAATCCGTTGTTGTAGTAGTCTTTGATCTTTGTTGATAAAGGAACGAGCAAAAGAATACTGGACTTGAAAAGTACGTACTTGCATCTATTCTTTTGCGAAGTTCCGAAGCTTCGAAAAGTAATTAGAAGTATTATTTTGAAGTATACGAAGTATGAAATATCCTTGAAGAATTATAAGAAGTATGAAGTATGAAGTATCCTTGAATAAGTATAAGAAGTACTTAATCCTCGAAATATATAAGAAGTATGAAGTATCATTTGAGAAGTATAAGAAGTATCCGTCCATGATTGCGAATAAGAAGTATTGTCTCTATTCTTGAGAAATTATTATTCCATTTTTGATGAGGATTCTTGTTGTTCATTAGTGGACGTCCATTTTGGAAATGATTCTTGCCGAGAAGATAAAGAACATAAAATGTTTTCTCGGTAATCCGTAGTTGCCTCTGTTCTTTATCAGTGAGGGTAGAATCTTTGAGAAAATGTTGAATGAGCGAGTTGTGTCTTCATTCTCATCTTGCCTCTGTCTCATGCTTTGTGCTCATGCGATAATATAATCTCTTCAAGTTGCTTATAGTTGTGTGAAATAATTGAGTGAAATAATCACATCTTGCGAAATAATCACATTCTGCGAAATTTTGAAGAATCCTGCGAAATTCTAAATAATTCTGCGAAATTCTTAATAATTATGCGAAATTCTTAATAGTTCTGCGAAATTCTGAATAGTTCTGTGAAACTCTGAATAATTCTGCGAAATTTTGTAAAATACTTGTGTGAATATAATGCTTATGTAATGATTATGTTATGAAATGTGTATGCGATGTTTATGCCATGAAATGCTTATGCGATGCTTTCATGATGCAAGTATGATGCTTGTATGATGAGAATGATTATCTGTTGCAATGTATAGCTAATGTTTTTGTTACTTAGCTCATTTTGCCGTGATGTAGCTTTAAATTGCTTCCATTATTCATTTCTCTGGTCTTTTCTTTAGTATGTACATTCATCTCCGCGTATTTATTGTTCCTTGCAAGTTCTTACTTCTGCCTCATTTTTCCTTATTCCTGCACTATTAGTATTGCATAATAATATGATCATAATATCAAATGTATGTCATTTTCGCTGCCTCAGTTATTATTCTTATGTTTTTTGCTAGAAAATAATTTTTGATATTTAATAATTTCCCTTTTGTTTTTCATTATCTTTATTTATGTTGAATTTTATCATTGCGACAAGATCGCAGGACGTCTTTACATTTTCATGTAATGACCCATCGATCCTGCCTTATCATTGCTCTTGTGTGGTCTTATTTTGCATTCCTAGTTAAAGGTCTTATTTTGCCACCCCTCATTGCGACAAAATCGCAGGACGTCTTTACACTTTCATGTAAAGACCCATTGATCTTGCCTTATTATTTCTTTAGTATTATTGCCTCTGCAGGATGTTTTTTTTGCGACAATATGACAGGCCTAAAAATTCTTGCGAATATGAAGCCCCATGACATTGTCGTCTTGCGACGAAATCGCAGGACGTCTTTACACTTTCATGTAAAGACCAATTGATCTCGTCTTACCCTCGCGTTAGTATTATTGCCTCTTCAGGTTCATCGCACAAATATGACAAGCCTAAATTTTCTTGCGAAAATAGAGCCTCATGACATTTGCGTCTTAAGACACTTATCAGCTCCCTAATGGAGGGTGCCGCCCTTATCATCTCCCCTGGTTTCCCCTTCAAGGAGGCGTACATCGGCCATACAAGACTAGCTCCTCCCATCCGGTCTTAACAACAACCAGCTTGTTTTCGCAGCCTCTTATCCCTTATACCTATAAGGCTTATGGTTACCAGATCGCACCCTAAGTGGAGTTTTCTTGGCCGAGTGCGGATGTGCCAAGACTTGCCAAGAATGGCCGAGACACTTCAAATGCCTCGTGCACTCTTGGCTCAACCGTGTACCTCGGCGCCTTGGTCATACACTGACTCCTTGGAAGAGACCCTCGGTCGTCCAACCAGGGTATAACCTTAAATAGTTGGAAATCCAAGGTATGTCTCCCGGATGGGCTTTATTGACCCCAAATCTCCATGACTCAGGTTCCAGGGGCGGTGTAACCTTTTCCCTGAGCCATGTAAAGAGATACCCCCTTATATGACGCAATTTAGGTCTTACATTTGCCCTTACGAAATATCATTCGCGAACTAGGGTGTACGCCATAAAGGTTCATCCCGTTCTGATATGTCATTGATTTTTGATTGTTTCTTGTTCCTTTATTCTTTGACTTTCTTTTGTTAAAGTCATAATTTCTGTGAAGTTATCGCATTTCTATTATCTCTGCGAAATTATCGCATGTCTTCATTCTTTCGTTCATCCTTTCATTCATTCCTTCATTTCTGTCACTTCTTTCACTCATTCTTTCATTTCTGTCAATTCTTTCATTCATTCTCATAATATCATATCATTTGAAACAAAGTAAATATTCAAGAGAAATTCTAATATATTATAATTCTGAAATCTTTGTAGATGTGAAATCTTTATTATTCTGCGGTCGTATCGCGTTTTGTGATTCAAATCAAAATTCTTTTATTTTCTATAAAAGAAATATTCTAGAGAAATATATAAATTGAATTTTCTGGGTTTTTTGTAATTTAGAAATTTAGAAATCTTTGTAATTTTGAAGTCTTTATAATCTTGAAATCTTAGTAATATTTGTAATCTTGCGATTGTATCGCGTTTTGTAAATCAAATCAAAAAACTTTTATTTTCTGTAGAAGTAAAATATTCAAGGAAAGTGGTACTTAGCTTTTGTGGTTTGCTACTGTTGTTGTCTCTTGCGAAGTATATGATTTGCTTACGAGGCTAGCATCCTTGAAATGTATAAACGTCGCACCAAATATAATTATCTCGCAGCAAAAAGAAGTGTGAGAAATGAGATTTGAACCCTTGACCTGCCTCTTGCATATTCTCACACCATACCAACTGTACTAATCCTCTCTTGCGAAATTAACTTGTGAAATAATCATCAACTTTCTTCTTTGCGAAATAATCATAGTCCGTGCGAAATTTCGCATAACAAAAATAAATGTGCGAGAAGCAAGAATTGATCCTGTGACCTACTGCTTGCATTCATGCCTCTTGACCAACTGTGCCAGTTCTCTTGTGCAAAATTATCGCACACTTGTTAAAACTTGTCTTTCTCTGGTAGTTAAAAAAAAATGCGAAAATTCGCGGGAGGTGGGAATTGAACTTGCGACCTCAAGCTCATTGTCTTTACCTCTGACCAACTTTGCTGGCTTCTGTTTGCGAATTATCTCTGTGAAATAATAATCTACTTTCTTCTGTGCGAAATACCCTTGCGAAATATCCATGCGAAAAATACACATTTGTTGGGATTTGAACACGCACCTTGAACTCATTAACTTCGCAGATGACCAACTGTGCTACCTCTTGTTTGCGAAATAATGAAACAATATTGCGAAATTATTCATTTTTTCGCCCTCTGTAAAAAGATAAAAAATATGCTCGCGGGCGAATTCGAACTTGTGACCACAAACTCACATACTGCTCGCTGGACCAACTGTTCAAGAACTTCTCTGCGAAATTAACTCATAACTTTTTTCCTTATTCTCTTATTCGCCACTGAAGATGATAATAAAATGAAAACTAAGTATCTCTGCGAATTCGAACCCATGACCTATTGCTTATTCGCTCCAACTCAAACCATCTTTGCGAATTTCTGTTTGTGATAAGAATTGCAGCGCCTGCCTCTTATCTTCTCTTCGTCTTTCCTTAATTTCTTTCACATTTGCCTTCTTCTCCTGAACATGAAAATTTTCCATTGAAACTTTAGTTTTCTTCCCGAATTTCACCACAACAACTAATTTTTTTCTCTTCTTCTTTTCATGTCTTTAAATTGTTGATGATGTTTACTCCCTGAAAGTGTAACTTCTTCCATGAAATTTCCGTTTTTGCTCCTGAAACTTTAAGATCTAAAAATAAATATGAACAGTAGCTAATCTTCATGGAAATTTCTTAAACCAACAAATTACAGGAAGGATAAATCCTTTACTCCTCCCTGTTTCTAGCGCCAAAAATGTAGTTGCAGGATTTCCTACAACACACCCCCTATAATATTTCATAGATCTAAATCAATTTCATAATCAAAATAAAGATTAAAGTGCTAAAATTGTAAAATAAGACACAAGATTTACGTGGTTCGATCAATGTGATCTACATCCACGGGGTTAGGGTTCTTCACTATGATTATTGAAATTACATTTGGATTACATTGGACTCCATTAATGGATATTTTGTAGAGCTCTAGATCTAGTTTTAGGGGAAGAAGATGATAAAGAAAATAAATCTCTCTCTAAAAATCTCTCTCTTAAAAATCTCTCTCTCTCTCTTACCAAAATTATCCTCTCCAAAAATATATTCATCCCTTTATCTCTCCTGCTCTCCTCTTTATATAGGATATTACATAGTGGATGACAGCTCATGTACAACTAATATTTCCCTTAATTTCGGATTTACCTTGCGACATTTCGCAGGTCTACAAATGTTAGTCTTCGCAAGTCTTCTTGACTCTTCGCAGAATCGTCACACCTTTCTCATATTTAAGCTAATGTCATTTGTTGCGTCGTTTCTTATATTTCTTCTGCGACATTATTATGTTGCGTCGTTAATAATTCGCAAGTGAAGGTTGCTGCGATATTCTGCTCCTACAGGTACGTAGGCAGCCGCAATAAGTTGCAGCATTGCCGGTCCAGCACTGTGTCGCTCATATCATCTAATTCGAAGATGATTGCGACATTCTGGCCCCTCATATCATCTAAGCTCGGTAGCTCGACGCCAGAGATGATTGTGGCCATACTTGATGAGGCTTAGTTGCATGCCATCAAGTGGATGCTCATACTTCCTATCAAGCTACAAAGAGAAAGCTATAGCCAACCTGGAGGCGAAAAACCCGAGTGTCGTAATTTAGCACAAGAGGAGTCCATTTTGATGGGAAACGGCCCAAAGATCAAGACATGTTGATCTATATCCACATGGTCACCAGAATTTAGCCAAATTCCATCGTTTAGTGCCTCAAAAGGCCTTTTTTGCCGTATTAAGCAAGTTTTTGCTTTCTTAATAAACCCTTTTGCGGAACAAGGGTAAGTTGGAACGGTGTGGAAGCTAAGTTATCCGCATCATGCTCCACGAGCATGCTTTCAAGGGCGAATGAACGTGCATTTGCCTAGATTTAAAGGCCCGGATCGTAGCTTCATCATGGCGCATCGGGGAGATTACTGCCTGCGGGGCAACGCGCCAAAGGCGTAATTTTCCGGTCCGTCACAATTTCATGAGTGAAAGAGTGGGAAAGTGGGAGATCGTGGTGAAACCAGTTCCAGGTCATGCGGAGACTTGGTTAACCGTCCACCCACTACTTTGCTAACTCCTTCAACTGTTGCACGTCTTACTCATATTTCTCATAGTAGATAAATCCACGTGCCGTAGGCCGCCAGACCAAAACCCTAATTGATATCCCCCATGTGACGTGAATGAAGTCTCACGAATCGTGGAGTCTGCATGACAAACGTGTATTTGATTAGTCAGTGAGTCTAAGTTTTGTTGAATCGAGCTTGAGTAATCGAATGCTCAATGATTCATGGATTGAACATGTTGGACGTTCTTATATATTGCTTGTCTGAGCAAATATTGTAAATTCGAGCAACTGAGCATCGATAAATTACTAAATATTGATAGTTGATCAATATTCGAGCAACTGAGCAAGTATTACTCAATTCGAAGAATTTCTGAATATTGATAGTCGGATCAATACTCGAGCAACTGAGCAAGTATTGTTCAATTCGACGAATTACTGAATATTGATAGTTGGATAAATATTCGAGCAACTGAGCAAGTATTGCTCAATTTGACGGATTATTTATTAGTGACGTGACCCAATAAAATATTAATTAAATATTGGTAAGCTACCGAATATTATATAATTAATATGCGTGTTGTTTCTGGATCAACATAAATTTAATTAATGTTTGAACTTGCTCAGAATGATGATTTGTTGAGCGTTTGTTCGAAACCCTAATTTTTGACCAATTTCTCATTAATTGACGAATTGCTGAAAATAGGTCATGAACGAAGGAGGGACCGACCACATGGGACGATGGACGTCCATGTGATGGCCAATTTCTTGAGTGAGCGTACACCAGGGTCTCGAGTCGACCGGTTGGTGAATGAATGATGATTAAATGCTGGTTTCATCATTTATTGAAATAGTGCTCGTCTGAGCATTAGGTATTAAAACCTAATTTATGGAGAAGTGAGGGACCGGCCAAGAAGGCATGAAACCGGCCCTTGAGAGTGTGGGACCAGCTGATGGTCGATTGAGCAAATCCCAAGTTTTTTTGGAAAAAGTTTGGACCCAATATGAGCAATTGTGCAAATTAGGTCAAAATTGTGAAAAACGTGTGGTACCGGCTCATTGCAAGCCTTAGAGCCGCCCTTGGTCAGTCAAGGGATCATGCCCGTGTCACCATGATTCCCGTGTCTCAGTCCTGAGAGTTTCAGTATTTTCTTATGTGCGTTTGAGCAATATCTTGTATTTTCAGAAGAATTCGATTTTTGACTGAAATTCTCGATTTTGCTGGAATGAGCAAGTAGAACCTTGCTCATTTGATCAAAATTTAGAAAATATTAAAATAATGATATTTTAATATCTGGCGTGAGTAACCTAGTCGATCATGTGACCATTTGACTTTTTGACCTTTTCATGGTTTGAGCAATATTTGAGAAAATATGGAGAAACCATGATTTTTGCCGAAACAGGGAAGTTTTCATGAGATGAGAGAAATAACAATTTATGAAAGATTAGGGATTGAAAGGTGTGGGACCGGCCATGGCTAGGGCATGGACGGCCGGCTAAGTTGCCCGGTCCCGCAACACCTTTCCCTATTTTTTTATTTTTTTTCATGAAACCATGAAAATATGGAGAAACCAAGAGTTTTGCTCAAACAAGGAAAGTTGCTAGAATAAAGGAGTTTTCATGAGTTCATGAAAATAAGGAAAAATAATGGAAGAGGCATGGGACCGGACACGGCTAAGGCACGGCCGGTCGTCCGGTGGGCCCGACCCATGGGCGCCTTTATTATTTTAATGTTATTATTTTCTCTCTCCTATTTCATGTAGAACTCCTCATTTGTCCATATTTTCGGATGCTCGTTCGTGCATTTGGGTTGTCGTTCGTGCATCATTGCCGAGTACTCTTGCACCATTTTATGAGGCTTACTCAGTGGTAGTCCAGATGCCCGATTGTTGAATATTTATTACTAATTTATGAAATTCAGTGGAGAATGATTCATAAAACTGATTAATAAAAGTGAGTTGATGAGTGCCAAATATTGCATATTTATACACCTTTTTATTGGCATTTTACTCATCTTTTGTGCTCAGAAATCAGATATTATCCCAAATTCTGTATTTTCTTTGTTTTCAAGAATAAATATTTGTACTAATTAATTTTGTGTTTTTAGGTAGTGAATAAAGCTCGGAGAAACTGAGGAGCAAAAAGAGCGAAGAATTGGAGTCGAGCATCTATGGAGCAGAAAGCCAAAGCCCGCGCGCGAATCAGTTGCAACCCAACAAGGAAGACATGGGCTAGAGCTACCCATGACCCGGATCCAACCCAACAAGTAAAATTCAGG
Source organism: Papaver armeniacum (assembly GCA_023531295.1). NCBI lineage: Eukaryota > Viridiplantae > Streptophyta > Magnoliopsida > Ranunculales > Papaveraceae > Papaver > Papaver armeniacum. Next base: position 105,641 of record JAJJWW010006310.1, on the reverse strand, counting down.
TTTGGGGGTATTTGATGAGTGCCAAATATTGCATATTTATACACCTTTTTATTGGCATTTTACTCATCTTTTGTGCTCAGAAATCAGATATTATCCCAAGTTCTGTATTTTCTTTGTTTTCAAGAATAAATATTTGTACTAATTAATTTTGTGTTTTTAGGTAGTGAATAAAGCTCGGAGAAACTGAGGAGCCAAAAGAGCGAAGAATTGGAGTCGAGCATCTATGGAGCAGAAAGCCAAAGCCCGCGCGCGAATCAGTTGCAACCCAACAAGGAAGACATGGGCTAGAGCTAACCATGACCCGGATCCAAGCCCGTACCATTTGAACCGTTGAGATCTCCATCTTAAGCAACCAACGGTCGCTCCTTCACTCACATCATTCCTTGATGCATCCGCTCAACAACAAAAATCCCCTCAGCCGTTCAGATCTTACCCGCTTCATCCGACGCTCGCTGATGCCTCTTCATCAAATCTTGCTGCACCCGCTTCACACCCTAGTTTCCTATACCTACACCCTTCGACAAAATCCATTTTCACCTTCTCTTTCTTTCTTCCATTCTCTCTCTCTCCCACGACTCTGCAGAACCCTTACCTTCACCTTCACCTCCATCTCCTGTGCAGAGCTACCCCATCACCACCACTCCATCTCTGTCAGCTGCAAAAGCTTCTCCATCAGCACCTGCTCCACCTCTCTAGGTCTAGTTTTCCATCTCTTAGCTTCTCCCAACCCTAGAATCTAACTTAGAGAAAACTAGAGCTAGGGTTTCACCAAAAATCGACGCATGAACGATTTGACAAGAGGAGAGCTCGATTCAGAGTGTATGGGCGAAAGGGTATGGTGTAATTTCTACTTTTGAGAAAATTAGGGTTTGTTTTTATTTGCTTGTATAAATAGAACTTTTGGGTGTGTGATAGAGGGGTATGCCTGGGCTAGCCAGAGCACCACTTTAGATTTATTTGTGTTTTAATTGTCTTGTAATGTTCTAATTTACTTTTCTAGGGTGTTTGAGGAAACCCCTGATTTTCATGTGAAGCATGTATGTGTTGGTATGATTTTGTTGTGTTATAACATGATTAAGATTAGTAGTTAGCCATTGAACCAAAGCCTGTGATGAGTGGTACTGTAAGAAGACCACTCATACTAGGGGTGAGTAGCAAAACTAGTTAATGAACTTCTAGCCAAGGCCTTCAAATGAAGGCACAAAATCATAACTTGACCTACATTGCCTGAGTATGAGAATTAGAGGTGGATTCACCACTCTAGTGTCTTCTTCTATCTTGTTACAACCTTCTTTTTACCTTAGTTCACTGTCACTCAACCTCAGTCGCTTCGACAACCCAACATTTGTGCTACTTACCTTCTAGAAATCAGTAGAGCAAACCTTAGATCAATCCAGCACCACAAGTCTCTGTGGATCGACCCGTATTTGCCGTGTTCTACATTGTAGACGCCGTGCACTTGCGGTTATCACTCGTAGGCATTAATATAAACATCTTTCCAGACTACCAAGTTTTTGGCGCCGCCGCGGGACTTGGCGTGTGCCCTGTTGATTTTTGTTCTTGCTTCACCGAAATCCAGTTCAACCCGTACATAATCACTTTGTTTATTATTGCTTGTAATCCTGTTTTAGTGTAACTTAGCATATTGTTATTCTATCATTGCATTTTAGTTTTTCTTAACTCTATCTGCATCTCATAACCCATACCTTTGTAGCTTTTACAAACTATAACATCTTGCATCTTAGTGTCACTAGTAACTTTTGTTCCCACTCACCCAATTAACCATGATAGCTATCACTTTTCCCTGTGTTAAGTGTTAAGTGTTAATATTCATTTTCCTTGCTATAACCTGCACATTTGTGAGGACTGAAATTCCCATTTGAGCTCACAGGTGCATGCTACAAAAGCTAAAGGAAGGAAGGACAAAGAGCAGAACAGTATAGCCATTGTGGCTAAAGCAGGTTGGTCATTCCCAAATCCTGTTGTACTTTATGTCTGTGTGATGATCTGTGTGCATGCTGCTAAATTTGAAATTAGCTGCCGTGCTGAGAAATCACTCCTGAGTTGATTGAAAATCTCATAAGCATCACCCGGATTGCATGATAAAACCCTGCTGACAGACCTGCTGTCAACTAGCTTGTTGAGCTTTTTGAGCCAAGTTGTGCATGTTCTAATTGTGAAAACCAAAAACGTCAACCAACCTAGTTGATACTTCGTGTGCTGTCAAATGTGAAATTTTGTATCTCAGTTGTGCATCTGTTGTGAACCCTTAAATTCTTGAATGACATAGCAGGCTTGTCAGCTGAACTGATTGCTTGCTGTAGCTTTGTGTTTATAGCATCACCCACCCCTTGCAACATAGAGTACCATTTTGTGCTTAACTCAGATAACCTCGCTAAGCCATCAGCCCGCCAAACCTTTGTGGTATTTGTGAATTGGCTTTAGCATTGTGTGTGATCTTATAACATCTGAATGAGTGTTGAGTAACTTGGGTGAGCATAATCGTTTGCCATGTGCCTTTGCATTTCTTGTGTTGTTAAGCTTGCAAGTCTGTGTGATACCTTGTTGTGGTTCTGTGCTGTTAAGCCTTACCTTGCATTGCCCTGTGCTCAGCTCCAGCCCCTGAAGCTGTGAGCTTGAGCTACAGATACCCAAGTCTGCTGCATCAACTGGGCTGGTTGATATCAACTACCCCAGTTGACTCCAACACCTCTGAGCATAACCCTGACCTTGCTTGAGTTGTATACTTGCTCACCTAACCAGTGCTGCATCATTTTTGTGAGCTAGTGTTTACCTGTGTTGATTTCAACAAGTGTCTTTGTTGCATACGCAGACTGCACCGCCAAAGATCTTGTGACTACTTTGTGTGCTAGAAATTGCTGTGTCTTTTTGTGTGAGTGTGTGTTTCTCTAAGTTGTGCTTAAATTTGAGAAATCAGGTATCGTTTCTGTGATTTTGTGCTGCTGTGTGTGTGATTCATTTGCCAACCTGCACAAACTTGCTAAGCTGTGTTGTGCACAAGTTGTGTGCTCTGCCCATATAAACTGAGCTGTGCTGTGTACAGCTTTTGCTTGACCTTGCCAAGCTCAGCATATACCCTGTGCTGTGCAACCATTGCATTTGCACATAACCATTAGACCTTCCACTGAGCTGCACACAACCAAGGCTGCATAAGTCGAAGCCCACACAACTGGGTGTAAGCCCACCAAGCTGTGCAGCTGCAACAACTGGGTTTTACACAACCACTAGGCTTACCACAATCTGGGCTCTGCAAATAAACCAAAGAAGCCCACAAAACCAAACCCACTAAAACCAAATTGAGCCCACAACAACCTGGGCTTTGCACACAACTACTGGGCTTTCTACATAAACCAAAGCTTACAAAAACAAAACTGAGCCCATTTTAACCAAACAAAACCCATTTAAACCAAACTGAAGCCCATAACAACAAGCACTTCTGTGGGCTTCGCTTCCCTGTTTTGAAACATCATTGGTCATTCATGCTTTATGTGTGCTAGCTATTTGAGTTGCTAGACCATGTCAGGATTTTGGTCTGCAACTGGGGATGGAAACAAATCCATTAGAGAGCTTGCTTACGGGCATGCTTCACAATATGAACTCCCCACATACCATAGTGATTTTAGGGAATATTATGAGCCTTCTCAGGGCCTGGACTCCACATACCCTAATCATTATGAGCACATGTATCATCCACCACAGGTTGAAAATGAACACTTTTCTCATACCCAGTCATCACTTCTCGATCAATTAGAAGCTCAAGTATCTGCTTTAGAAAGGCAATTACATGAGCAATCTGTCAAATCTAATCCCCCTAGGCACTATGAAATGTATGCTTGTACCTTATGTGGTAGCTTAGACCACCCTGCTGAGAACTGCTACATTTTACATGAGTTTAGGCAGTCTAGGGAAAGCCATGATAACCATGCACACATGCATCATCCATCACAAAGGGAAGTTGAACAATGTTATACTCCCCCAACCCCTTGTATGCAATCACTAATGGAAGAGCTCATAGAGCAAAACAATGATATACTTGGATGGAAAGCATTGCATGAGCATCCCTTCTCTAGTGAACCATATGCACAACCATACACCGAATATGAACCTAATCTAGAGGAAAATGAGTACACTAGAAATGCTAATAGGGAAATGCATTTTTGTGATGATGATGATGATGAATATGATATGTTAGAAGAGCATGTGTATGCAGATAATATGATGGAATCTTTGGGTTCAGAGACGTTAGGCGTCTCTTCTGTGAACCCTATGAATGATACTTCTTCTAACATTCATACATGTGATATTAACTCTGAGCTTGGGTTTGTGAAATTCTTCAGTGAATGTGAGCATGCTACACAACTTGTTTGTGACTTAGGAAAAGATGAATCTTCTGTTGACACTAATGTTCTTTTGGATCATGATATTATTGTTGTGTTTGATTCCCCTGCCCATATCACAATATGTTGCCTGCTCCGATGATTATGACATGGTGATTGATGAATTGTTCTATCTTGGTGAGCATGATTTACCCTCTTCTGACCTTAGGAAAGTATGTGATGGTGCAAATGATTTTATACATGAACACAACTTAGATGTACCTAATCTCTCTCCTAAGGCACAGATTGCAACTCCTCCACCAAACCTAGGTGTAGTTTGTAACAAAATTGCAAAACCAACTTTTCTAAGAATGCCTAATTTAGGCCTAGAACTTTGTGCCTCCCAAGTCCTCTTGGACTATTTTGCATCAAAGTATAACACTTTTAGGGAACCACAGTTGGAATGTGTATGTCTGCCTGTTCTTAGCAAAACTCACTTTGAGTTAGACCTTGTGCATGATGTACCTTTAAAATTGCAACATTTTGTGCTCTCAAACACACCTGTTGACAAGTTTAGGTTTGGGGGAAACTCATTCACATACACAGTCTTACTTGCACTCTCATTTTATATTTGTGTAAGGCTATTGATGTTTGTATATATTTTCTATTGGGTTGATCCTCAACTCTTTAGATTGTTAGTGTATGGTGAATTTTCATTGTATATAATCCAGTATGACTTGTTAAATTTTTCTTTCTTGAATCGGTTGAGTCTTCTTGTACATATATTGTGCTAATCGATATGATCTCCACTTTGAGAATGTTGGATTCTAGCCTTGACTAGTGAAGCTCTAACCTTGCTTCCGCCTCGACATCCTAATCTCTTCCCTTTTCTCTTATCAGCATAGTTCTCTTGGTATGTGACTTGTTTAAATTTTTCCTATCTCATTGACATATTGAGGACAATGTTTGATTTAGGTTTGGGGGTGCATTTGCATTTGCATATAGAGTTTTTAGTCTTTTTAATCTTTTATTTTCAAAAAAAAAAAAAAAAAAAAAAAAAAAAACTTTTTGCAAATAAAAACCTCCAACTTTTAGAGATTTTAGAGTCACTAGCATGCTTCTAGCTATGTTTACATAGAGATTCTGACCGAAATAAAAGAACTTGGAAGTACTGGAGAACACAATCGGGTTCCTTAGTTGATTAGAGCGTTAAAGTTGGATTTAACCATACCGGAGGGCGAATTAGGTGATGTTTAGATATTCGGTAGTAGAATTGTGATCACCCATAGTGGAGACTACCCATTTTACATCAAGTGAGGCACCAACCTTCAAATTTTTGCAACTTTCTAGAAAAGTCATTAGAGTGTGTGTCACCGTACGTCAATTCCGGTAGGAATGGTGAGCTACCCAACTTCGCACCAATTTCAGCACTACTTTTGATCTCTTGAGTGCTAGTTTTTGTCAATCATGAGGGTGACGTTTAAAGATGAAACCTTCTTCTAAATACCGATTTGCAGTTAGCATCACTCTCTCCCTCTCAATCATCACATTCATAGAAACACATCATCGTCAGCAAGCGGAGCATCATCAGAATATTTGAAGAAAAGTTGAAATAGTCCAAGGTTTATGTGCAACAAAGAAAAGAAAAATAGGATGAGAATTAATGAAGTTTGTGAAATCAAGACAAATGTAAAAAATTGAGTCTTATTGTTTTATTGTTATTTTCATTCCAAGTTAAAAAAAAAAAAAAAAAAAAAAAAAAAAATGTATGTTTGTCAAGTTTTTTGAAGTTCAGAAGTTCATCATCGCCTATTGAAGACCAAGACCGAAGATTGAAGACGTTTCTATGAATGCTTTCAGAGTGATATTAATTGCCGATCGGGTGAGAAGGTAAGTGAGTACTCCCATCCTTGCTAATGGTTGATTTCCTTTCTTAGAGATCATCGTAAAAAGATTCTTTTTGTCCACACTTCGTGGAGTCTCCGAAATTATTTCGGAAGGTTATCCTTCTTACCTACAAAGTGTGCAGGATTTCTCTCTTTATTCCCGCTTTTGCACACATGAGAGACTAAAAAAAAAGCGATCTTTTTGAGTGCAATTATCATAAAACCCTAATGGTGAAGCGAAGTCGAGGCTTATGATCACAATCGAATCCGAATTCTTTCATATGGTATGGTTACTTCTCGCTCGGCACTTAAGGATGAGAATGCGTTCTTTGGTAGTTCTAACTTCCTGTTACTAGCATGCGAAACTCTATGTCCTCATAGCTCCTTGGATGCTTGAGACTCTTTACACTCGAAGTTGGAGAAGGTTTTGTGGGTACACCTCTGGTAAACCCTCACGAGACTACAACTCGTCCACTAGGGACACCTAGGGGTTTAAAGGCTTAGTGCATACGCTAAATGCATTCGAGAGACTGCGACAGGGGTATAGTTAGGATTTCTTAATTTCACTTGAGGACAAGTAAAATTCAGGTTTGGGGGTATTTGATGAGTGCCAAATATTGCATATTTATACACCTTTTTATTGGCATTTTACTCATCTTTTGTGCTCGAAATCAGATATTATCCCAAATTCTGTATTTTCTTTGTTTTCAAGAATAAATATTTGTACTAATTAATTTTGTGTTTTTAGGTAGTGAATAAAGCTCGGAGAAACTGAGGAGCCAAAAGAGCGAAGAATTGGAGTCGAGCATCTATGGAGCAGAAAAGCCAAAGCCCGCGCGCGCGAATCAGTTGCAATCCAACAAGGAAGACATGGGATAGAGCTACCCATGACCCGGATCCAAGCCCGTACCATTTGAACCGTTGAGATCTCCATCTTAAGCATCCAACGGTCGCTCCTTCACTCACATCATTCCTTGATGCATCCGCTCAACAACAAAAATCCCCTCAGCCGCCGTTCGAGATCTTACCCGCTTCATCCGACGCTCGTTGATGTCTCTTCATCAAATCTTCTTTGCACCCGCTTCACACCCTAGTTGCCTATACCTACACCCTTCGACAAAATCCATTTTCACCTTCTCTTTCTTTCTTCCATTCTCTCTCTCTCCCACGACTCTGCAGAACCCTTACCTTCACCTTCACCTCCATCTCCTGTGCAGAGCTACCCCATCACCACCACTCCATCTCTGTCAGCCGCAAAAGCTTCTCCATCAGCACCTGCTCCACCTCTCTAGGTCTAGTTTTCTATCTCTTAGCTTCTCCCAACCCTAGAAGCTAACTTAGAGAAAACTAAAGCTAGGGTTTCACCAAAAATCGACGCATGAACGATTTGACAAGCACTACACCAAATTCTGGGATTAGAAACAGAACCAGGCCGTTACAAAAACGGGTTGTAACGGCCCTCGCATTGTTGCAAAAAGTGGGTGTTACATTTTTTTGTAACGGCTTTGTGGCCGTTACAATTTTTTTTAACGGCCCTCGTAAATGTGCTTGAGCCAGTCTGCAATTTGCCACGTGGTAACAAATTCGGGGCGTTCACGAATTTTTTTTGCAACAGGGATGTTGTAACAGCTCAGAGCCGTTACGAACTTTTTTGTAGCAGCAAAAAAATTACTGCCGGTCAACCTTGACCTGATCAAAATTGGTCAACACTGACCAATTTTGACCAGGTCAAGGTTGACCGGCAGTTCATTTTCAGTCGGAAATACACCTAATTCAATTTTTTTTACCCGTATAAAAATATTTCATTCAATCTAATTATACAATATCACCCATTCAATAACAATACTTTCTTTTAATCTTTCCAGATTCATTCAAGCAGTTCATAATGGAATACAATGTTATAGTGGAATACAAATTATGTTTTGAAACTCAAATAAAAATAAGAACACTGATGCAAAACCAAGTTCAGTTGGTCTGAGCAATTATACAAGACAAAACAAAACATATAGCAAATGAAATCTAAGACATAACGAAAACAAACTCACATAACAATTTTTGCCTTCTCTTGCTACCGTTTTTGTATCAAATATGCAACACTTCGCCTCAATCGCTCTAACCATACTCAATGACCTAATCATAAAAATAAAGGCAACATTAAGTAAATGTGGAGATACATGTGGAGAAGATTAACCAAGAACAACAATCGAATACGAAAAGATATGTTCAAAAATAAAATGGCACAATATCAATTAGTGGTCAAGAACGTAAGGAAGAAGGATCGAACAAGAGTACATTACATCTACCTAATTGCATTTTAACTTTCAAGAGTGGCTTCTCAGAATTTAAAACCAATAAAATCGATAAAATTAGCAATCGTTCATTACCAAATTGAAGGACAGCCATTTCAAGTGCTCCAATCGCCTTCTTTAGTTGAACAAATCCTCCGTTACGACCCCCTGATATGTATCAGGGACACAAATAGTCATGAGAATTGAGAACATATTCTAAACTCCAAAGCGTCATATGTAAGGAATAGCAAGACATATAAATACATAAGAAGATTTGCTCACATTCATAATCATTTATAGTGGATCGAAATATTAAAGGTTCGGGCCACTCATTCCAAGTAAAGGTATTTAAAGAGTTGTCAATTGTAGCAAAATAAGCTGCATCCTCGCGTCATCCTGAAAAAAGAGGTTCGGACGCAGATTAGTCCAAAAAGCAAACAAATCAATGCATGTATGTCTTTAATTGATTGATACAACAAACAAAATCCTTGACCAGTCTCATACATGCATATAAAATAGAGAACTCGTATGCTATACCTTATCAGAAATTTCAGGATCTTTACGAAATTCTTCAAGATGTATCTTGAGCTCCCCTTCACTCCGAATGAGCCTTTCGCAGCCCTAATAACTTGGTTAGAATTGACATGCATAATTTTTCAACCTCATTCACACTAAGGATTTATGTGAAAGTAATTTGCTGCACTCGATGCAACTTTACTTAACAACTTACACCTATAAGGAAACTCGGGAAAGTGTTTTGAGCAAAAACAAAGGAGACTTTTCCAGTCCTCAGAGAACATTGGTAAAACGGTAATATCAATAAACAAAAGACTAAATCTATTTTTACAAAAAGAAAATCGAATTAGTTACCTATTTAGACTGCATCTCAGCAATGAATCGTATCTAAAGAACACATTGCTAACCATTGCACGACCTAAGCTTAAAGTCGCGCCATCATTCCTTATCAGCTCAGTTTCAGCTGAATTACTTCATATACACCTACTGCACTTTCACCTACAAGTCTTGCTTAGCTCAATCAATCCAAACACAACTTCCCTGCAACTTACACACTGCAATCATCCTCTTCCGAGCTATACACAGCCACTGTACTGGGTTCACCTACACAAATCATTCCATTTAGTCAGTACCCGCTCTAGTTACATTTCAACTACCACTTGGAGCTCAACTCAAAACCAACAATACCAGTTCAGTTCACTTCCTGCAACCCCAACCCATTCTCTCAACTCCTCCTTTAGCTTTTGCAACAGCTGCAATAGTCTTCAGTTCCACCTGAACATCGACAGTGCAAGCTTCTCTGCTATCAAACCAACATCTTCTTGCTTCATCACCAACAGCAATACCACCAAAACCACTGCTGCCACACCATTTCTTGCAATCTCAGTGCCACCAATTCAACAGCCACAATACCCATTGGTTTCAGCTCTTTCATCAGCTACATAACCACCACAGCTTCATCTCTGCAACAGACTCCACCAATCCTCAGCACTTACACTTGCATCTGCTACTCAACTGTAATCTCGACCATAACACCACACCTCATTCTCCATAACAATCACCACCAGCCTCATCTCAATACAACAACACCTCTAGTTTCTCCAGGCAGTGAACTACTTAGCACCTGTAACCATCTTCAACTGCATCTCTCACAAAGCACCAACAAACCCATCTCCTAATTCTAATTAGAAATGAAAGAAAACCCATCATTTGAGATCTTGAATTCAACACCACAGAAACTCTAGTTCAAAAACTTCATTTCTCATAGCAGATTCAATTTCTTTGTTGTTTCTACAAATTAACACAAACACTAACTCTCCTTTATAATAGTCATGGAATTCATGGTTCATAATATCTAAATTATAGCTATCACACATTCACAGTAATGCTTAAATGAGCAGATGATAAACAATTTCATAATTCACGGAACATAACAGACTTCTATTAGGTAAAGAAAGTTTACCTTAAATCAAATTCCTAGAATGAATTAGTTCATCTTGATTCCTTGTTTAGCTTCAATTGAGCTTCTGCATCAGCACTTTAAACCCTAGCCATCGACCTCATCTTAAATAATTTTCCAAACCCTAACTTCCTCTCTCTGATTCACCCTATCCTTTATAACCCGAGTTAATACATCTCCACCATCTCCTTCTTCTGTTATTCAATCCACCAATACCTCCTTCGATTTTGCACCAACTCAATACAAACTCCAGAACCCTAATTTTATTTCTTACTGATTCGTCGTTCTTCAATCAATAAGAACCCTAACCAAAATCAAATTCACACCCTCGCAACACCTTCCTGATCCATTTACTTCTCCATATTCTTCTTAATTGATATGAACGATTTCACAGTTCATGCTTTTGAGAATAAAAAACCGAAGAACAAGTGAAAAGAATAAGTTGGGAAGAGAAAAAACGAAGAACAACAGAGAAGAAGAAGAAGAAGAAGAAGAAAAATTAGTTTCTCTTCGACCCTGTTTCTTCTGAGAGATCGAGAGAGGGGAAGAGGAACAATGAAAGGGAGAGGAAGAGGGACGATGAGGCAGAGAGAAAGAGATAAGAGATAGTAATGTGGAGTGGGTATAAAATCTAGGGTTTAGATGCATCTCGAGAATAGAATTAAGGATAGAGATATTAGTTTGGGCATACACGGTGTAGATGGAAGGGTAGAAAGCACGCATGTGAATGCCACGCACACCAATTCCAAGTGTTACGACCCATGTGTGACCAAGCGTGTGATTGGCACGCCTAAAAAAAAATTCGTAACGGCTGGCCACATTTGCAATTAAAAATTTAGTAACGGCTCCCGCTGTTACGATTTTTTTGTAACGGCCATTTGTAACGGGAAATTCGTAACGGCCCATAAGCCGTTACGAATTGCTGTTACTAATCCGAGAATTTGGTGTAGTGAAGAGGAGAGCTCGATTCAGAGTGTATGGGCGAAAGGGTATGGTGTAATTTCTACTTTTGAGAAAATTAGGGTTTGTTTTTCTTTGCTTGTATAAATAGAACTTTTGGGTGTGTGATAGAGGGGTATGCCTGGGCTAGCCAGAGCACCACTTTAGATTTATTTGTGTTTTAATTGTCTTGTTATGTTCTAATTTACTTTTCCAGGGTGTTTGAGGAAACCCCTGATTTTCATGTGAAGCATGTATGTGTTGGTATGATTTTGTTGTGTTATAACATGATTAAGATTAGTAGTTAGCCATTGAACCAAAGCTTGTGATGAGTGGTACTGTAAGAAGACCACTCATACTAGGGGTGAGTAGCAAAAATAGTTAATGAACTTCTAGCCAAGGCCTTCAAATGAAGGCACAAAATCATAACTTGACCTACATTGCCTGAGTATGAGAATTAGAGGTGGATTCACCACTCTAGTGTCTTCTTCTATCTTGTTACAACCTTCTTTTTACCTTAGTTCACTGTCACTAAACCTCAGTCGCTTCGACAACCCAACATTTGTGCTACTTACCTTCTAGGAATCAGTAGAGCAAACCTTAGATCAATCCAGCACTACAAGTCTCTGTGGATCGACCCGTATTTGCTGTGTTCTACATTGTAGACGCCGTGCACTTGCGGTTATCACTCGTAGGCATTAATATAAACATCTTTCCAGGCCTACCATGAGTAGTTATTTATTATTAATCCATAGGATCAGCTGTGGATTCGACCATGAATTCAGAATAATAAACGAGTGTAGTAGCGGGAAATCCCACACTACACCCCTCACTATATTTTGTAGATCTAAATCTTATTAATTATCTAAATTCCAAATATAAGTGCTAGAAATTTAAATAGACACATAAGATTTTTACGTGGTTCGATCAATGTGATCTACATCCACGATTCTCCACTATGATTGTTGAGGTTACACAAGAATTACATTTACAATCTCCATTAATGGATAATTTGTAGAGCTCTAGATCTAATTTTAGGTGAAGAAGATGATAAAGAAAATAAAGTCTCTCTCCAAAAAATATCTCTCTCCAAAATTATCCTCCCCCCCTTTCTCTCTCCTGCTCTCCTCTTTATATAGTGTTTACATAGTGGATGACAGCTCACATACAGCTCATACTCTCGAGAGCTCTTTGATAATTTCGCAGGCTCTCGCTACCTCCTCTCGAGACATTCTCTCGAGCCCTTTAATGATTTCGCAGGCTCTCGCTACCTCCTCTCGAGACATTCTCTCGAGCCCTTTAATGATTTCGCAGGCTCTCGCTACCTCCTCTCGAGACATTCTCTCGACCCTTTTAATGATTTCGCAGGCTCTCGCTACCTCCTCTCGAGATATTCTCTCGAGTCTTGCTACCTCCTCTCGAGACATTCTCTCGAGTCTTGCTACCTTCTCTCGAGACACTCTCGCGAGTCTTGCTACCTTCTCTCGAGACACTCTCGCGAGTCTTGCTACCTTCTCTCAAGTTATGGAAAATAATGAATCTCGCAATCTCTTCTCGCGAGTTAAGGAAATAATTGAATCTCGCACGCTAAGAAAATATGTTGTGCGATATTTGGATCCTACATCTTGCCTCTTTTTCCTTGAATATTGCTTGAAGAGCGATCTTTAAGGAAAAATCTGTTGTTGTAGTTATCTTTGATCTTTGTTGATGAAGGAACGAGCGGAAGAATACTGGACTTGAAAAGTACGTACTTGCCTCTATTCTTTGGCGAAGTTCCGAAGCTTTGAGAAGTGAATATGAAGTATCATCTCTTGAAGTATGCGAAGTATGAAGTATCCTTGAAGAAGCATAAGAAGTACTCAATCCTCGAAATATATAAGAAGTATGAAATATCCTTTGAGAAGTATAAGAAGTACTTAATCCTCTAAATATAAAAAGTATTGCGAATCCATCATGCGAAACTCTCGCTCCATATTCTTTCCCCATGCTATGCTCTATTCTTTCGCGAAGTTCTGAAACTTTAAGAAATATTAATCCTTGAAGTATAAGAAGTATTGCCTCTGTTCATGCGAAGTCATTATTCCGTTTTTGGTGAGGATTCTTGTTGTTCATTGGTAAACATCTTCCTTTGAAATGATTCTTGCCGAGAAAATAAAGAACATTGCCGAGAAAATAAAGAACATAAAATGTTTTTTCGGTAATCCATTGTTGCCTCTGTTCTTTATCTACGAAGGTAGAATCGTTGAAAAAGTGTTGAATGAGTGAGTTATTTCTTCATTCTTATCTTTCCTCTATCTCCTGCGTTGTGCTCATGCGATAGTATAATCTCTTCATTGCTTTATGTTGAATTTTATCATTGCGACAAGATCGCAGGACGTCTTTACATTTTCATGCAATGATCCATTGACCTTTCCTTATCATTTTTGTGTGGACTTCCAAGTTAGACCTCCCTAATTAGAGGTCCTCCCCTGCCACCTTTCATCGCGACAAAATCGCAGGACGTCTTTACACTTGCATGTAAAGACCCATTGATCTTGCCTTATCATTTTTCAAGTATTTTTGCCTCTGCAGGATGTTTTATTTGCGACAATATGACAGGCCTAAATATTCTTGCGAACATGAAGCCCCATGACATTGTCGTCGTGCGACGAAATCGCAGGACGTCCGTACACTTTCGTGTAAAGACCCATTGATCTCGTCTTACCCTCGCGTTAGTATTATTGCCTCTTCAGGATCATTGCACAAATATGACAAGCCTAAGTCTCCTTGCGAAAACAAAGCCTCATGACATTTGCGTCTGTTTTGACACTCCCCCTAATGGAGAGCGTCGCCCTTATCATCTCCCCGGTTGCCCCTTCAAGGAGGCGAAACATCGGCCATACAAGACTAGCTCCTCCCATCCTGTCTTAACAACAACCAGTTGTTTTCGCAGCCTCTTATCCCTTATACCTATAGGGTTTATGGTTACAAGGCTGCACCCTAAGTGGAGTTTTCTTCGGGCGAGTGCAACATATGCCAAGACTTGCCAAGAATGGCCAGGGTAGGTTCATCCATCCCGGGCACTCTGGCTCAACCGTGTACCCCGGCGCCTTGAGCATACACCGACTCCTAAGAAGAGACCCTCGGTCCGCCCAACCAGGGTATAACCTACATATATAGTTGGGAATCCAAGGTACCTCCTCCGGATAGGCTTTCATGGGCCCCAAATTTTCATGACTCGAGGCTTCGGGAGCGGTGTAACCTTCCCCCTGAGCCATGTCGAGAGATACCCCCTTATATGACGCACTTTAGGTCTTACATTTGCCTCTTACGAAATATCATTCGCGAACTAGGGTGTACGCCATAAAGGTTCGTCCCATTCACTCACTCAATCATTTTTGTTAATTCATTCAATCATTCATTTTTGATTATCTCTTCTCATTATCTTTGCGAAATTATCGCATGTCTTCATTCTTTCATTCATTTCGTCATTTCTGTCACTTCTTTCATTCATTCTCATAATATCATATCATTTGCGATTTGTCACGTTGTTGTCTCTTGCGAAGTATATGATTTGCTTGCGAAGCTATCATCCTTGAAATGTATGAACGTCGCATAAAATATAAATATCTCGCAGCAAAAAGAATTGTGGGAAATGAGATTTGAACCCTTGACTTTCCTCTTGCATATTCTCGCACCATACCAACTGTTCTAACCCTCTCTTGCGAAAGAATCAAAGACTTCGTGAGCTTATCATCTGCGAAGGAACACCCTCTGTGAAGGGCAAATTGTGCGAACCTTACCACAACAACATGAACAGAAGCTTGCACAGATGGTTGAGGGAGAAACTAAGAAAGTCGATGCCGCGAGTTCGATTCTCATCTTTTTCATTTTTTGTCTTCTTTTTTCTTGAACACAAGTCACGTATCAGAATCCTGCGACCACTTCGCACACAGTGAACTAGCACAGTTGGTCACCAGTACAGAGAATGGGTCTGAAAATGCAGGTTCGAACCTTCCCAGTCTAAAATTTTTTTTTTTTTTTTACGCGGTTAAGTGCTTCTTCCCTCGCTGGCTTTGCGAGTTATCATCCTTCCTTGGCTTTGCTGGAACAGTTGATTGAGAGTTCTTCACCTGTAGAACTGTTGCTTTCCTTACTTCGCTAATGACCACAAAGTTAACCTTCGCTGGAACCCTTGATGAAGTAAACTTCTTTCTCTCTTGCCCGTTAGTGTGTTACTGATCTTGAAACAATTCTTTGTATGCTGGTCTAACTCATCATTTCTGGCTGCTGGGACTTCTCTGGTCATCGTTCTTCTCTGGGACTTCGCAAGACTTACTCCCTGTTGAACCAAAGCTCCATAATTCTTTGCTTTATCCCCTATGATGAATCCCTTTTCATACATCCCTTCGCTGTTTAGCCTTCTCTACAATCTCCACCTGCCTTTGATAATCCTTTGTACTTCCTGTCACTATTTGATTTTCCCCGTGACTAATTTTTATGCTCTGCGAAGTAATAGTTGCAACAAGTCATGCGAAGTGAATGGATGAAATGGGTTATCTCGCTAGGGTTGATGAGATAAGTAGCCTTCACCGAAGTGTTATTCTCAATTCTTTGGCAGCCAATATTAGACATACAACGTAGTTAACTTCAAACTGGTAAATTTTATTCACTTTGAGTCTTGGGTAGATTCACTGATTTGTTGATGATATTTTTTCTTTGCTGTCTTTGATTGGAATTGCTTCGACATATTGCAGTTCCTTTGATCATACATTTTCTTATTTTTTCTAGAAAATGGATTCACTGATTTGTTGACGAGATAAAGGTTACCGATGAAGATAGTTCAATATCTTTCTCTTTGCTCATGTTGTTTCTCTTCATGTGAAGATTAACCTTGTTCGCTGAAGTTGATAACAAAGAAAAATCTCAGTATGGTTTCATTTTCTTCATTGCTTCCTTGTCTTGATCTCAAGTCAGAAATGAGTTCTTGATCTTTTGTATGGTCGTAGCTCAAGTATGGTTTCATTTTCTTCTTTGAATTGTGTCACTTCGCCGAAACAATAGTAGCTTGCCTTCGCTGAACTGTTGAGTAAGTAGACTTCATCTCTCTTCTTCCTTAACTAACCCTCGTTGGAACTATCTCGAGAAATTCATTCCTTCTTCGCAGATGGCAATGATCTCGATCGTGTCTTGTAAGGTCGTGGATTCACGAGATTCGCACTTACTTGTGAAGTTCGCAAAGTGAATTATTGCTCGTTATACTCGTGTTCCCGACGAAGCTTGACGGTATTGGATTGCCCGCGAGCTAGTCTTTGGCTCTTTTTCTTCGTGTGAGGTGACAAGAGCTTGACTACCGCACTGAGTTTGTCTCGGCAAGAATCATATAAAATGTCCTTCGCTGATCTCTTCTCCTTCCAATATATATCATCATGCAGCAACCAATCAATTCGTTACACGCAATCGAACGTAAGACCTAGCTTCGCTACATGATCAACTCAAATTTTTGTTACTCAATACTTTTGAAATCTCCCATATGGGTTTGTAGAGTACAATTCATTGAAACCAAATCAGAATCAAAAATCGTTTTAAATCATGTGTTGAAAAGGAAATTGTATTCTTGGTGAAAAATCATGTGTTTTTTAATATCCGGATCCGTAATTAAAGCAAAATTAGAGAGATGAGAATAGATTCGTCCTTTTAAACTCGATTTCAGTGCAGCTTTGTTTGATTTACGGGTACTCAACTCTTTCCCCAAAATTTTCTTCTCGCTTCTACAATTAATTTCGCTAGGATTATGAACCAAATTTCCATGAATTTCTATGGAACTTCTAACGCAATCTTGTCTGTTAATGAGAGAAATTTCCTGGTCAAACTCATCCTTGAATGATGCTTCCATACTTATCACCAACAATAAACCTCCCTGTTTTCCCTTTGTTGAAGATCCAATTGAACTTATCACCAACAATAACTTGTTTCTTTGAACTTTCTTAAACCAACAAGATTAGGTCCCTGTTTCTAGCGCATATGTAGTAGCGGGAAATCCCACACTACACCCCTCACTATATTTTGTAGATCTAAATCTTATTAATTATCTAAATTCCAAATATAAGTGCTAGAAATTTAAATAGACACATAAGATTTTTACGTGGTTCGATCAATGTGATCTACATCCACGATTCTCCACTATGATTGTTGAGGTTACACAAGAATTACATTTACAATCTCCATTAATGGATAATTTGTAGAGCTCTAGATCTAATTTTAGGTGAAGAAGATGATAAAGAAAATAAAGTCTCTCTCCAAAAAATATCTCTCTCCAAAATTATCCTCCCCCTTTCTCTCTCCTGCTCTCCTCTTTATATAGTGTTTACATAGTGGATGACAAACTCACATACAGCTCATACTCTCGAGAGCTCTTTGATAATTTCGCAGGCTCTCGCTACCTCCTCTCGAGACATTCTCTCGAGCCCTTTAATGATTTCGCAGGCTCTCGCTACCTCCTCTCGAGACATTCTCTCGAGCCCTTTAATGATTTCGCAGGCTCTCGCTACCTCCTCTCGAGACATTCTCTCGAGCCCTTTAATGATTTCGCAGGCTCTCGCTACCTCCTCTCGAGATATTCTCTCGAGTCTTGCTACCTCCTCTCGAGACATTCTCTCGAGTCTTGCTACCTTCTCTCGAGACACTCTCGCGAGTCTTGCTACCTTCTCTCGAGACACTCTCGCGAGTCTTGCTACCTTCTCTCGAGACACTCTCGCGAGTCTTGCTACCTTCTCTCGAGACACTCTCGCGAGTCTTGCTACCTTCTCTCGAGTTATGGAAAATAATGAATCTCGCAATCTCTTCTCGCGAGTTAAGGAAATAATTGAATCTCGCACGCTAAGAAAATATGTTGTGCGATATTTGGATCCTACAACGAGTATTATCATTCCATGGGATCGTGGATTCGACCATAGAATCGGAGTAATGAAAGTAGTTATTATCATTCCATGAGATCAGCCGTGGATTCGATCATGAAATCGGAGTAATGAGATTATCCATTATCATTCCATGAGATCAGCCGTGGATTCGATCATGAAATCGGAGTAATGAGATAAAATAGATTATTTTCTAGGAATTCAGTGGTGAATGTCACGGTAGAATTAATCTATCATAGAAGGATATTAGCCAGTTAAAACGCCACACCCATTCTGAAAGGTGCATAGTCGGAAAACAAATGAGTGTTGCGAAATCTGAAGGAGTTATTGCTCTCAATCTTACGGAGAACCGCCTGGATCTATACAAGGTCTCTCTACATAGTCAGGGAACAGTGAGTATCACCAACATCCTGAAGGCGTTAATGCTCTCAATCTTACGAAGAACCGCCCAATCATTCTTCTATGTAGAGATGGGTCTCTCTCATGTAGTCAGGGAAAAGTGAGTATCACCGATGTCCTGAAGGCGTTGTTACTCTCAATCTTACGGAGAAACCCCCAATTACGTTAGTCTACATAGAGGTCATGATGAACTGCGAGGTATCGAACGCTCAGCTAGTGGAGGCCGTTCGAGAAACATATTCATCATGGCTCGTAAAATATGAATCATCACATGCCTGAAAGTCGTGTCAGAAACATGTAGTATCATGATTGTACAATTTTGACCTTTGTTGAAAATCCACCATCTACAGAGATCTAAGCAATTGAACAACTCTCTAACTACTTCTATTGAGTCATTTGAACTAGTTATGGTGAAGATGAATAAGTTTGATATGAAAGTGCTCATATGTTTAACCATTGGTTAACTACTACTGAACCAACGACTTGTACACGTTTAGGTACAGTTACACAAACCTAAATGAACATGCATTTCATTTGTGTATAACAAGCTAAGTTCAATCTAACGGTTGAAAGATATTAGCTTGAATCTAATCAGGTTTTTATATAACGGTGAATATTGGATGCTTTGATACCAAGGTAACTTAGATTGCAAACCCTGATTTGGAGACTATATAAAGGAAAACTCTAGCAACACGGAAACCTAATCCCCATACCTCCTGTGTGATACTAGTTGTATAATCTAGAGTCGATTCTCCTTTAACCTTAGGTTTCTACCGAGACCCTGTAGGTTAACAACTTGAAGACTTCATTAGGATTGTGAAGCCAGGCCCAACTATTTTCTCGATAGTTGCGTGATCTGATTTTGTCGTTTCTATCGTGATTGAGTGCAATCGTAAAATTGACTTGAGATCAATTTCTCCGATATGCAAGATAGGAAAGTAGTCACAAACATCTTCGTCTTATCGTTTGTTTCCACAATATCTTGTTTTGCTAGTCGATTAAGATTATTGTGAGGTGATTGATATTTCTAGGCTGTTCTTCGGGAATATAAGTCCGGTATATCAAATGGTTCCTGTTCACCTTGATTTATCAAAATACGAAACAAAACTCGTAGGAATTTCTGTGGGAGACAGATTTATCTATTCTTGTAGACTTTTCTCTGTGATACAAATTTGTTTATTAAAGTCTTCGACTTTGGGTCGTAGCAACTCTTAGTTGTGGGTGAGATCAGCTAAGGGAATCAAGTGCATAGTATCCTGCTGGGATCAGAGATGTAAGGAGCGCAACTATACCTTGGATTAGTGTGAGAGTTATTAGGGTTCATCTATAGTCCAGACCGAAGTTAGTTTGTAGTAGGATAGCATCGGTAGCGGCTTAATACAGTTTGTGTTCAATATGGACTAGGTCCCGGGGTTTTTCTGCATTGGCGGTTTCCTCGTTAACAAAACTTCTGGTGTCTGTGTTATTTTTTTTCCGCATTATATTTTGTTATATAAACGAAATACCACAGGTTGTGCGTTGAATTGATCAATTGGTAAATCCAACCTTTGGTTGTTGATTGACATTGATTAATCCTTGAACATTGGTCTTTGGTACCGTTCAAGTTAATTTGTCTTGTATTCAATCAGACTCGCAGATTTCTATTTGATTGAGTAAGGATTGAATCGAGAAATTGAGATATAACTCTTTGATATACTTTTTATTAAGATTGAGTCTGACTGTCTAGTTGATTCTCTTAAAATTATATTGGAGTTAGTCCATACAGATTGCTAAGCGAAATATCTGGTGATGTTGTTGTACACCCACTTTTTTTCAATTGGTATCAGAGCAGGCAAACACGTTTAAAGACCTCATAAGTTTGTGTTTGTAGCGATATGACTCTATGGAAAAAAATTCTATCTCCATAAACGTACCGCCAGTTTTCGATGGCTCAAACTACTTGTGGTGGAAAATTGATATGCGTGCTTTTCTTCAAGCTAGTGATTTTCAAACATGGGTACGTGTTGTTAATGGCTATACTCCTCCGGTTGATACAGAAGGCGATGTGTCTATACCTAAGGATATTGGTAGATATACTCCAGAAGAAATCCTTGCTGCAAACCGAAATTCTGACAGCTTAAATGCTATCATACATGCTATTACCCCAGATCTTGAGCATCATGTGACTACGTACTTAAAGTCTAAAGATGCCTGGGATATCTTAGAAACCGTATTTGAAGGGAATACCTGTGAAAAAGAAGCTAGGCTTCAAAACCTAAATTCTGATTGGGAAAACCTTTGTATGGCAGATGAAGAATCATTTGATGAGTTTAATCACAATGTGTCTGAAATTGAAAATGCATCCTTTGCATTGGGTAAAACTATTCCTAAAAAGGATATTATGATGAACATTTTCATATCTCTGCCATTCAGATACGATTCTAAGAAGCATGATCGTTGAAGGAAATAACCTTGATACTCTTTCCAGAAATACTCTGGTTGGGAAATTAAAGATCTTTGATCATGAGCATACATCCAAATCTAGAAAGGATGTTGCGTTCAAAGCACAAAAGAACAGTAAATTACCTGATAAAAGTAAAAGTGTTTGCATCTCTGAAGATGATCTTTCTGAGGTTAATTCATCAGATGAAGATCTTGACAAGTCAGTCTCGTTGATCACAAGACAGTTTAGGGATCTTCTTTTGAAAATAAGTAAACGGTTCTCCAGAGATAAATCCAGGTCATCAGATAAACGTGTTCCTTCTAAAAATAGGGATAATGATGAGACTGATGACGAGGATATGCCTCAGTGCTTTAAGTGTAAAGGTTTTTGTCATTTTGCAAATGAGTGTCCAAATCGAAAGAAATACACTGGGAACAAAGGTCTTGCTGCAACTCTTGATGAAATGTCTGACAACTATGATTCTAATGAAGACGAAAAATCAAGTGTTGCACTTCTTTGTGAAAATATTGATTTTGGTAATTGTAGAAATACATACATCAATCTTGATATTCTTTCAGAAGAGAACTCAACCAACCTGGAAGAAAAAATTGACCTTTCCGTTGGAAACTCTCTGTCTAATTTTTCAGGTTCTACTTTGTGTCTAGCAGCTTTCACATATCGGATACCTGAATCATACTCCAAGTTGACATGCTCATATTATTCGCTCAAGGGTCATGACTTATCAAAGTGTTACAAGTACAAACACAAATTGAGACATGTCAACAAACTTCAACGAAGAGAAAATCGATTAGCAAACAATCTTAAACTTGTTCAAAAGACCGCAGAGGTATGTAAAATTTCATCTTCGTCAAATAAGTTATTTTCCAAGGATAAGACAAGACCATTGGAAAGAAAGTTATGGTCTAAAAACTATGAGAAACAAGGTTCTACGAATTCTGATCGAAAGGGATATGATGGACAGATTATTGTTCATCCCAGCACAACTTAAATTGTGTTGGTTAGTGCATCTTGTCTCATGTGCGTGATTAAAAGAGACAAGATTTTGCACACCTCATGATTTAAGAAAAGAAAAATCTTTAGTTGTTTTGATTTTCTTTTGTTTGTTTTTGCTCTGAGAGCATTGTAAAGTCATATATAATTGATATTAGAAAGGACTTCCCTGGTTAATCAATAAAAAGAGGGTTAAAATAGACAATTACGCCTTTTATAGGGTTGAGAGTTATGTGTACACGAACCTGTGTGTTTAAAGGTTTCGTAACCCTACATATCTTTTTCCTTCCCTGAAACTCTTTTTAACCAAAGACTGCTTGTTGAGCTTAGTTTGTGACTTCCTCTCACAAACCCGTACGCATATGGATACTCCAAGCATCATGTCTTCTGATGGAAAAGATGTTAATATGATTGTTAAGCCATCAATCATGAAGGAAAAAGAAAAATCTCTGATACCTCCAACTTTGAAAATAAAAAGAAGGAATGTGAGGAAGCCAAGAGATGTTCCTTTAAATTCTCAGAAGTTTTTTGATATTCTTGAAGAGTTGAAGGAAATAAGAAAGGAGATTCAACAAATAAAGGCTTTTGTTATGAGAACTCTTGAAATTCAGAAGGCCCTGGTTCGACATCATCATCCTAGAAAGTTTGTTGGAATTGACTCCTTTCTTCACGAACCGTATGTTACCATGGCTGTTGACGACAAGGAGTTCGGGGACGATAAAAAAATATTCAGAGGTTTCAATGTCTAGAAAAAGCTTCTTATGAGAATTTTATTCTTGTGTTTTTAAGAAGAATAACTAGAGTTTGGAATAGCCATTATTGTGATTACACACAGCTATGTCCAACGATTTTCATCTTCAATATTTTTAGATTTATTTTTTTAAATTCTAAAGTTTATTTGGAAGATGATATTGCAGTATTAATCTTTATGGTTTTATATATTGCAATTTGTTATGGGATATGTGTGTTTGCGTTCGTGAACTATGATTGTCCCATACATGGTCAAAAGTTAAGTCTTTCATATGTCGATATGCAAGTATTGATAAAAGATTGAATGAACTTTTGACAAACAAAAGTCAAGCCTTTTATCTCATTATGCAAATATTGATGGAAGAAAGGATGAGCTTTTGTTTACAAAGATTAAGTCTATTGTATGTCATTGTGCAAATAGTGATGAAAGATAGAATGAATATTTGTTTATTCCGCAGTATTGATCTTCCATGATCCATATTTTTTATGTATATATTGTGCGGCTCCGTAAGTTCTCTTATGTTGAGCATTTCCGATTAAATTAATCATGGGTTCTCTTGTGATTAATTTAATTGAGTACTTTGGATGCAAATTCATGTTTCATGTGATTTTATTTGTCCAAAGAAATCCTTCTTTTCTTGTGAAAGTAAGGTCGCTCTTGTTGTTCTTTCGGTAATGAAATTTTATGGGGGAGAGTTGTTAATTGAACTTGTGCTTAATAGCCAAATCTTTGTGGGGAGTACGGTTGTGGAATATTATAGGGGTTATCTTGTATTTTTATAAACTCCTTGATGAATGCATTTAGTTTCGGCTATATGGTTGCATCTAAAAAATTGATATGTGCTTTATTTTGGTCATGAAGTGTCTCTATGGAAATTTCATTAGGATCCCACTAGTTTTCGTACCTTTTCCAATTTTATTGACAAAAAGGGGGAGAGTTAATATGTAGTTCACACTACAAATACATATGGTTTTCAGATCATTATGTAAGGGGAGTGGTTTTCATATGAGATGAAGTATTGACTAAGATGGAGTGATACATATCACCATAGTATTGTTGTCAAAGTTGTGATACAATTGAACTTTGATGATGTGTAATAATATTATGACACTATGTAACAATGATTGAGAGCTTTTGTTTTCTCATTGTTATGGCTACGGATCTTCAAAAACGATGATGTTGCATTGAATATCTTTGGAATCATTGGGGTACTTAGAAGTGATGAAGATTTCGAGTAATGTTGAAGAACCAAGGAGATCATGCATGTGGAAGAGAAGATGTAAAGTTTATTTATTTTGTATTCCATATGTATTGATAGTTTTGTCACTAAAATTGACAAAGGGGGAGATTGTTAGAGCACTACTCGGTCGAACTCGCAAGCGTTGCTATCTCAAGCTTGTTTGTCAAGTTTAGTTGCCAAAACTATAAGTCTTGATTTCTAGTCTACTTATAGCAAAGACTCCACGGCGTTCATATTGCAAAGACGAAGAACTACTCAAGGAACTGGTGGAACTTCATCGACTAAAAGGTATGTGGAGACAAAAGTCTATCTACTCTATCTCATATCTTGAGACAAAAGTCGTATTGCTATATAGACTTCGATTATACACATTTGATATTTCGAGCCGAGTTTATCTCGTTTATCTATTTCTCGAAATATGTGTTGGTAAGCTTTCGCTTTGGCCAAGTTCATCTTTACAAGTGACGAAAGTCGTGTTGATTATTTCAATATCTTGAAAATCGCTTTGATGAAAGTAGTGTGTGGATAACATCTATTTAACATCCTCTAAGAATGTTTCAATGATTGAAATGAGAGTTTAGAACATATGACCTTGAATGGATATAAACATTGTATGTGAACTCATACTTGTTAAGTTCAAAATCCTTGAACTAAAGTATGCGTACTTTACTGGTTAAGGATGTCCGGAAGCTAAGTCCGCATACCCGTATGCGTCTTGCAGAAGTTCACATCCCGTGAATTTCTGCTGGAGTTTTTGAACTGAAAACAAACTCAATCCGGGTACTTAAGTATGCGTACCGGTATGCATACTTGAGTGGGTTATTTTCTAAAAACGGTTTATTCGTGAACTAAGACATATATAAACTAAGGAATGCATATTTGAAAACCGTGACTATAATGTTCATGAATCGATTCGAGTGAATCAAAATCGTTTTTGCTTCGATTGTGTCTTATATACTTGTATGAGATCTAAGTAATTGAACAACTCTCTAACTAGTTCTTTTGAGTCATTTGAACTAGTTATGGTGAAGATGAATAAGGTTGATATGAAAGTGCTCATATGTCTAACCATTGGTTAACTACTGTTGAATACACGTTTAGGTATGGTTACACAAACCTAAATAAAAGTGCATTTCATTTGTGTATAACAAGCTAAGTTCGATCTAACGGTTGAAATATATTAGCTTGAATCTAATCAGGTTTTCATCTAACGGTGAATATTGAATGCTTTGTTACCAAGGTAACTTAGATTGCAAACCCTGATTTGGAGACTATATAAAGGAGAACTCTAGCAACTGGGAAACCTAATCCCCATACCCGGTGTGTGATACCAGTTGTATAAGCTAGAGTCGATTCTCTTTTAACCTTAGGTTTCTACCGAGACCCTGTAGGTTAACGACTTGAAGACTTCATTGGGATTGTGAATCCAGACCCAACTATTTTCTCTGTAGTTGAGTGATATGATCTTGTTGTTTCTATCTTGATTGAGTGCAATCGTAAGATTGGCTTGAGATTAATTTCTCTGATAGGCAAGATAGAAAAGTAGTCACAAACATCTTCGTGTCATGGTTTGTGATTCCACAATATCTTGTTTCTCTAGTCGATTAAGATTATTATGAGGTGATTGATATTTATAGGTTGTTATTCGGGAATATAAGTCTGGTATATCAATTGGTTCTTGTTCATCTTGATTTATCAAAAGACAGAACAAAATTCGTAAGTATTTCTGTGGGAGACAGATTAATCTATTCTTGTAGACTTTTCAGTGTGATACATATTTGTTTATTAAAGTCTTCGACTTTGGGTCGTAGCAACTCTTAGTTGTGGGTGAGATCACCTAAGGGAATCAAGTGCGTAGTATGCTGCTGGGATCAGTAACGTAAGGAGCGCAACTGTACCTTGGATCAGTGTGAGATTGATTGGGGTTCAACTATAGTTCAGACAGAAGTTAGTTTTTAGTAGGCTAGTGTCTGTAGCGGCTTAATATAGTGTGTGTTCAATCTGGACTAGGTCCCGGGGTTTTTCTGCATTTGCGGTTTCCTCGTTAACAAAACTTCTGGTGTCTGTGTTATTTCTTTTCCGCATTATATTTTGTTATTTAATTGAAATATCACAGGTTGTGCGTTGAATCGATCAATTGGTAAATCCAACCTTTGGTTGTTGATTAAAATTGATTGATCCTTGAACATTGGTCTTTGAAACTGTTCAAGTTAATTTGTCTTGTATTCAATCCGACTCGCAGATTTCTATTTGTTTGGGTAAGGATTGAATCGAGAAATTGAGATATACCTCTTTGATATACTTTTTATTAAGATTGAGTCCGACTGTCTAGTTGATTCTCTTAAAAGTATGTTGGAGTTAGTCCATACAGATTGCTAAGCGAAATATTGGGTGAGGTTGTTGTACCCCCACTTTTTCAGAACCAATTGCATACTTAATTTTATTGTTGAACCGATTGTTATACAATCGCTTATTTCGATAAGACCATAATAAAGATCAGAATTAACTTTATTTTTCTCACGTTTTACTTATTCATAAAATAACTTAGACCTTTCCCTTTAGACAAGACAAAGGCTAGGTTAGTTAACTAGTTTTTCTTGTCAAGGCATTCGATTAGACTTGAATAACCAAATTTTCCAATTCATAAATTTAACTAAGAACAGAATTAACTTAGTTTCTCTTATCCGGAATCATATGGACTAAACAAATGACCCCGTATTTTTGTTAAGCCAAAAATAATAGATACAAACCAAAATAAATTGACTTGCAATTATTTTTGTTAACCGGAAGCAATTGAACAAATATATACATTATAACACCACAATTGCACCGAATTTCGTTAAGCAAAAACACTTGATACCCAACAATAAAGAAGATAACATACCATATGTAAGTCAAATAAATTGACACATTTTTTCCTAACCGGAAACAATTGAATCAAATAAACCAATCCATACACAATAATGGAACATATCAATTGTACCGAAATTTTGTTAAGCAACAGCAAAATATATACAATATAAACAGGCTTTTCTTAAACAGGAAAAACGATTAACTAACAAATAAAATCGTTACCTTAATTTCCGCAGCCACTTTTCCCCATAAAGATATATCATTAAGCGCAAGTTCAAATAAGAACTCTTCCCCTGTGCGTTGTCATCCTCTCGCAAGAACAAAGAACAACAAAAAAAGCAAACTTTACCAGAGAAAGATTGAATCGGTTTTAACTTATGCGTGCCAATAACAAAAGTTGAAAACCCGAAACACATATGTTATGCTAAACGAAATTTATGTAAACATAAATGATTAACAACATATTGTGACTTTTCGTATATGAGTTTCAATCAGAACACCTAATGATCCTTTGATAAATCCTACCAACATGGGCTACTGCTAAATCAAAAAGGAACACAAATCATAAGTGATTTTACCATATGAGATCAAATATTAAGGTTAATAAAAACCAAAATCAGACATCTCATAACACAAATAGTTTTTGTAACCATTTTTGTGAATTTTAGTGTTATTTTTTGTTGAATAGACTTTGCAAAAATAGCATGGATAGATCATTTTGAAACATATTGTTTTAAACCAGATCATCAAATGAAAACATCATACTATGACAAACTAGTCCAAAATAACCGCAAACTTAAAAAGTTTACAACACCTTAAAACATAAAAGTTCATATGACCAAGAGACAAACTAGTCCTAATATTGTACACTAAAGTTTCAATATTTGAGAACAAAAGGATCTAAGAGGTTGAAGCTGGAGTCACTCAGACCAAGTTCTTATTCAGAGTCGGTGTTTGTAATTTCGAGCAATCCTTGCAAGGTATGCAGCCAGTTTTGGAAACTTGTTTGAAGCATAATTAAGTTCATGCTCAAGACAGTCATTCCTCCTACTAAGCCTTCAAGGTTCAAGATCAAGGTCTTGCATAAGAGTTGTAGGAGAAGCACCTGCATTTCTTCCAGTATGTCCCTATCCTCTCATTTTATTAATAATAGAACGATTATGCGGCTCTGGCACAAGTCTTTGAGAATCATTGATAGCAATTTCAAAAACTCTGCAAATTCTAGTGATAAGACATGGAAAACCCATGCTTTTACCACTATTCCAGATTTTTATTATTTTTCTGATAATAAAACCACAAAAGTCAAAGTTTGGAGTACCAATTACCATATGATAAATTAGTTTTGCCATGTTTCGACTCCACATCACCTTATGCATGTTGCTAGGCGACAAATTGGGTACAACAAGCTTTCCAAAAAACTTGAGATGTTCCGGAATATTATTATTACAAAGATTGTTTGCCTTCCTAGTGCTTCCACCAAGAATCTAAGCAATTTTTTCTTTGTTGAAATCATCACTTCGAGGTAGAAATGTATTTCAAGAATACAACTCAGTAAATAAGCAATAAGTTTCCTATTTACCTCAAAGCGTCGTCTCCGAACCATAGTGAAGAACTTACACCTTTTAGCATCCATGCAGTGTATATTAGCATAAAATTCACTAACTAGACTTGGTGAACCATGATAGTTTCCGGTATGAATATCACCCCAGTCATTACGGCTACGAATCAAACTCACATATTCCGGAAGTTCAACAAACACCTATTTCTTTTCAACAATAATCTTATCATGAATTAGTACATATCTATCAAGACAACTTTGATCAACAAAGTAAAGTCCGGTACTAGTGTCAAAAATAAGAGTTGGCAGAGAATCGATAGTTTCATCAGAGAAGGTAAAGTTTTCTGTATCTCTTCTATGGGTTTGATTGAAACCTTCTCCTCTAGTGAAGTTCCTATTATGCATGTTACTAGGGTTTTTGTAAGAATTCACAAATTAGAACAAGAGTAGAATAAACTTACAATCGGTATTTTCTGTTGATATTCGAAATTCCCCTTTTGATGTGAAGTTGAGACAAATCGTAAAAAACCTTCGAAGATTGAGTGGGATAGAACCAATTTTTAGTTTCGAACATAAGAGAAAATCAAAATATTGATTGATCTCTAATTCAGAATAAGGTTTTTTCTCTTTCTTTCGAACTGTTCAAAGTGAAGAGAATGTGAGAAGAATTTTCACTATTCGTTATTATAACCGAAGAAGATGTCGGTTCGAAATCGGTTCCACGTGAATCGGTTCAAGAATTGATCCATGGATCCAAAACCCATTCTTCAAGTGGACTAGTCGACCTATATTTGAAGATATTTATAGGCCCAGAATATGCTAAATATTTCATAAAATTTTTGTGTAATTCTTCATTACTAGTCAGTTGATTTTCTATAGACACAATATTTGTATATAACACATTGCTCATACAGATATTAGAATTCATATCATCAGAGTTTGGACAAGGTTCAAAACTTATGTTATCAAGAGAAGAAAACTATCCACATCTTCTTGTAATTGCTCACTATCACTGAGAATTTTACAGGTCCTTTTTAATGACTCATTTTCCTTTAACTCGTAAAGTTCGAGTTCTAAATCAATGATTTGTTTTTCAATTTCAGTGAACTCAATGAGTTTTCTATTCATTTTGTCTTTGGGATCTTCAGTGAGTCTGAGATACAACTAGCAATCTTCTACATACCATATTTCTTTGGAGAGTAGAGACTCGAGAATTTCATTATGTGTCTTATCCATTTCTTAGAAGAACTTTAGAAATCTTGTAAGTATGCTTATAACTTAATAGGCTGGATCATACGAAATACAAATTGTTAGATTATTTCGTGTTTGCCTTCTCTGATACCAATTGTAAAGACGAGGGTACCCAAATACACCACAATCTTTTATTTATCAACCTATAAGTCATCTAACGAATGTGATCATCTATGGACAAAGTCGAGACAATAAAATAATTAGGTTCACACTTTGTGTGATCGTCTATGGATACGAGATTGAGAAAATACAATAACAAGATCACTTGTGTGATTGACTATGGATACAAGATCGAGATGATACGAAAACAAAGTGTGTACTTGATAAAAGGTTCGGAAATAACCGAAACTTTATAGGATCAATATCAAGTATTACGGAGTTAACGTACTTGTGTATTTTACTTAATAATAATAATTATTATAATACGGAAAACAAAGTAAAAGACACAACAAGATTTTGTTAACAAGGAAACAACAAATGCAGAAAAACCCCGGGACCTAGTCCAGTTTTGAATACTCTTAGAATTAAGCCGCTATACAAAATCTAATACCAACTTCGTATAGTTAAGACCAAGCATACTACCCCTAGATACTTAGTTCCCTCAATATCCATGCGCCTTCTAGAGTCACACACGTGAATAACAAGTCCTTTGGATCGTATTCCAAACAACAAAGGAAGAATTTATTTGGTAACCACTCTAATCAATCTTTCTAGAAGATATTAATGAGTTGTTGACAAAGGCTCTTATGTTTAATCTAATAAAATCCTTTGTATGGTTAGATGAATCTATCAATGATTACCGAAATAACCAAGTTTAGATTCGCACTCAATCGATATAGATCTCAAAGAGAAACTATAGAGAGTTTCCGATCTCAGACAAGAGCAAATTCATCAGTTGCTTTCTTCAGTTCAGTTTTCAGAAAGTTAAGATTCTTTGTTGCAATTTCATGTTGATCACGAATAACGCCAAAATCTCGAAGAAGATTTCCAACCAATTGAGATGACATTTGAACAGGTTGATTGTCTTCAAGATCGCATGCATAGAAACATGTTATAATGAGAGGATCCTTATGAAACTCAATCACCTTTCCACCTTCAAGTTTTTCTTCCTTTTTGCATTCATCCATCGTGCACTCCATGATATTACAAGAGAATTCTTAGGTTACGGAACTTACATATATCTAAGAAAGAAAAGCAATCTTATATATATGTGTGTGTTTTTCATAGGGAGAAAACCCTAGATTGACATATCAATAATTCCAAACACATCGGTGTTGGAACCATACATTCCAATATAAAACTGGTGTAAGAACCGTTCGTGGTTATGAACCGAAATTCAGAACCAAGAAACCAATGGAGCCTATCTTAGAAGCATGTTTTGACAAAGGAGCAAAACAAGTTCTAAAATTATGATAGAGTATCTTAGCTCAAATAATTTAGGGCACAAGACATTTGTTGATAAAAAACAAGTCAACTATCTTAAAGGAAAGACAAACAGAAGCTTTTCAAAGCCAGCAACAAAGAGTATTATCTCAAGAGTTATCAATCATTTATATTACCAAGAGTAATAATTAACCGAAGCAAGGCTCAACAGTCAGGTGATCATTATTTTATTCTAAAAGAAGAGAGACAAGAAAACAGATACAATAAGACCACTTTGTCAAGAATAAGGTATCTTCTTGAGAATCATGTGCATCCTCACACAGTCTCAAAGAGGACGCACAACTGTAAGCAGTCAAGTTGTGATTCAACAAGCATATTGCTCATCAAGGGTATTGACATTCTCTTCTTTTCTTTCTTGAATAGCATCATAGAAGTCAATATTGTTAGTCTCAAGAGAATCAATAAAATGAGGACAAGAGATACCTGAAGTTGCTTCCTTCATTACCTTCGTAATGCTACGCTTGAGTCTATTTATACTGGTCTTGAGTTCCGAAACACGATTATTGATATGAATATATTCAAGAACGGTTGACACTTTTGATCCAGCACTTCCTTCATCCATGGAAGAAAAGTTTGAAGATTTTTTCTTACCCATTTGACCAACAAAGCAATCATTTGTCCTTATAACATTATTCTTTTTACAATTGTAAAAATTGGACATTTAATACCATTAATATGAGAAACAGGTTTGATTACTTCCTTAGACATCCAAATAAGAATGCTATACAGTTTTTCATTTAGAAAACGAAAACGACATCTCCTTTCAAGGTTACCCGTGTTTCCGCAATAATAACATCTGGAATGAATGATATTAACGTTTCTCATATGAGCTTGTTTTGGGGTGAAAACTGATAGGGTGTAGAATACATCCTATTTACTATCTATTGTTTATGCTTTCTTTGCTATTTTTCTTGTAAATTATGTATTTTACGCTTGTTTTGAGTTTTGTAGCTACTTTGGAGTCACACGGAGGAAAAGAAGAAGAAATTACCCAATTTGAGCCAAAAGGGCAAAAAGGTCATTTTACAGGCGATTGATATATGGAGCCCAGTTAAGGTTAAGGGGCAACTCTTTTGGAGGAGTACTAAAGCCAGGCCTAGTCAAGGTTAAGGGGGATTGATATCAGGGTACCCCTTATCATCTGCCAGAGGGTGCATTTATCGACTCTCATGTGGGGTGTCTTAATCTATCCTAACACTCATACCCTAGTTCAGTCAAGAGATTTTCTCTTCTCTTCTTCACTCTCGTCCTGTACACCTGAAAGTGAGCAGCAGCCGCTGTAAGAAAAGCAGATCGAAACCCAGAAGAAATTAGGGTTCGATGATTGCATCTATGAATCGATTGAGACGTTGCTGCTGCTGTGAAACCGAGAGATCGAGAGAAAGGGAGACCAAATCGAGAGCCGAGATAAGAAAGGCCGAGATCGATGATGCTGGTGGATCAATTAGAGTTCAAATGGAATGGGTGTTGCTGCGGTAGATCGAAACGCAGAGAAGAATCGATGCTGCAATTGATTCAGAGAAGAGCAGATAGGGTTTGAGAAGGAGTTTCTCGATTTGTGAGTGGAGTTCTGTGATCGGTCACGTATGGCAGGGAGGAATTGCTGTGGAACAGATATGTGTTGATTGTGGTGACTATTGTTGCTACCATGATGGCAAAGACGAGAAATGGATTAGACAGAGATTGAATGGGTTAAGAGTATTAGCTCGGTGAGAAGAAGGAAGTGAATTGGAGATGTAACTGAAGCTCGTTCCTGCTGCTATGGGACTGTGAAACGATGAACGAATAATAGAGATGGGTCTATAACTCTAATAGGGAGTTAAAAACGAGTTGGAGCTACTGTCGATTCAGGGTTTGGATGCTTTTGGAGTTGCACTAAGAGATGGGTTCGATGTCATTCAGAGATGAATCAGATTGGAAGAAATCGGTTTCGATCTCTCGAATCGATAGAACATGGAGATGGAGAAATCGAATGGGTTGCGACTAATGAATGAATGAAATGAATAGATGTATGTTAGGGATTGTGATTGATATAGAGAAGGAGCTGTGAAAAGGCCGGAAGTTTGCCTAGAAACGATGGAGAAATAGACATAACTCGGCCGGATATCTATTTCAATGAGTTAACTCTCGCACCGAGTCCGATGACCGATCCATCCCTGCAACTCATCCGAGTAAGACCCACTAAGACCATTTAGGCGGAGCTGATTTGGCTGACTCCTTTCTGACTTGACCTTTTTGACTAACGGTTGACCTTCTTGACCGTTATCTCTAACGGTGCCGTGATGGAATATTCCGTCGACAGAGAGGTATATCCAAAGCGATCGGCGTCGACTATTCCTAGCCGATTCTGGCCATAATACCGATTTTCCGTGAGCCAAAAAATTCCCGTAATTTTCTATGGATTTCTCTCATGGGTGTGAAGACTTGGACTAGGAATCACATGGAGAATTTGGCTCAAATTTGGAAAGAGAAGATGGAAGAAGAGAAAGACTTGAATTTGGAAATTCAATTGCTAAAGGAAAAGGGTTCTATTCCTTGGAAGATTTGGAGAATATTGAAGCCTATAAATAGAGAAGTTTTCTACATCTTTTAGACACCTCTCTACACACACAACACTTGTGTTTTTGTTTTTCAAAATTCTTCTTCTTAATTATTTGTGTGAACTTAAAAATTCTCCTTTTAATTATTATTATTTGTGTGAATTTCAAAAACATGAGTAGCTAATTTTCTTATTGATTGAGGATGAATTCCTAGTTCTTAATACATGATTTGAGTTTTGTTTCAATTCTATCTTGAAGTTTTTCACATGATTATCGTTTGTTTTTACTAATAGGAATGTTTATTCATTCATGATTGATTGATAGATTGTTTAGAATGCATGCTAAATTGATTTGTTAGTTTAATCTAAATCTAGTATAAGTTAGGGAATAAGTAATCGTTCTCGACACTTTACATAAGTAGAAAACACGAGACCTTGCAGAGGGATTCCGTGGAGCGATTGTGTGTAAAAACAACGCTAGAAAGTGGACCAAGCGAACCGAGTCTAACTACTAGTACTAAACCTAAATTCATAGATCTTAATGCATTCGGGGAATTACATCTTGTACGAGAACCTCAAGGTGGTTCTTTTGAATAGAATCTGATAACTAAGCGGACTTGTTACTCAGTGAAATAAGGGATTTTGGGGCTAGCTAAGTGGACCTGCTATCCTACGGTTGGTGATAATCTGTGACTAATAACAAGTAGAAAAGAACAAAACTTGATTCATTATTTTGCAACGAAGAAGGATTCCTTGGTCTTGTCTCTCTTATTGATTTCAACTTTTAATTGCTTTGTTTATTTTCTTTTGATTTATACATCCCCCCTTTTTGTGACAATTTTTACAACTAGAATCTCTTGCTCCTCGTGGGAACGAACTTGACTTCCATTATATTATTTTTAATTGAGTGGAAATATTAATTAATTTGATTGCACCTACGACACGCATCAAATTTTGGCGTCACTACGGGAGCAAATGGACGATTTTAGTTGTTTTTATTTTTCTTTTTGCTATATTCTTGCTTTGTTAGATTCTTTACCGTATCTAACTTAGTTTTTGAGAATCTTGTTTCGGTGTAATACCTTTGGTGAATGCTTAAAGAGGGCAGACCGAGTCCAATACGTCTTCGATCCGGCACTCAACTAAAGGATTTCATTCGAGCGGTTAACACTCCACTTCCTCCTTCTTCATCAAGTGATTCGGACAGAGGAAGAAACAATGGGTGAACGTACACTAAAGGACCTAGCTTCTCACAAGCTTGATACACAACAATGGTGTATCCAAACTAACTCAACCTTCGAGATCAAGCCGGGGTTGATTAGAGAGTTACCAAAGTTCCATGGCATGGTGAATGAGGACCCAAACAAACATCTTATGGACTTCTATACCATAGTTATGGCTATGCTTCCACCGGAGACTAATGCGGATGGAGCAATGTTGAAAGCTTTCCCGTTTTCTTTTGCGGGCAATGCTAAGGAATGGTTATATTATTTTCCTTCCGGAAGTATCACAACATGGAATGGGATGAAGAAACTTTTCCTCGAGAGATACTTTCCCGCATCCAAAGCTACTCAAATTCGCAAGGAGATTTGTGGATTGAAACAACAAGTGGGAGAATCATTGTATGAATGTTGGGAGCGATACAAGAGGTTGGTGGCAAGCTGTCCACACCATCAATTTAGTGACGTTATGATACTCCAATACTTCTACGAAGCTCTCCACCCAAGTGATAGGTCTCTTCTTGACGCCGCGGGTGGTGGTGCACTAATGAACAAGACTTTGACCGAAGCTAGAGAGTTGATTGAAAGTATGGCGGCAAACTCGCAACAATTCTACACAAGGGATGAACCAATGGTTAGGCGAGTGCATGAAGTTAGTGATTCATCATCACATCTTGATCAAAGGATGAGTAACATGGAGATAATGATGCAAAGGATGGCCGCGGTAATTATTCCGGATGGTGAGACCGAACAAGTAAATGCTTTATATCCAAATCAAAGGCCAA
The DNA here is from genome assembly GCA_023531295.1 of Papaver armeniacum. Taxonomy (NCBI): domain Eukaryota; kingdom Viridiplantae; phylum Streptophyta; class Magnoliopsida; order Ranunculales; family Papaveraceae; genus Papaver; species Papaver armeniacum. The sequence goes on along the minus strand of JAJJWW010006310.1, from coordinate 69,848 downwards.
GGTACGATCCATACTCCAATACCTATAATCCCGGTTGGAAGGATCATCCTAACTTTAGTTATGCAAACAAGCAAGCGGCGGCTCCTAATCCGTATGCACAACAAGCTGGTTTCCAACAATCACGCTTCCAATCTCAACAACAAGGTGGTTCTCAACAATTCCAACCACAACAAGTCAAGGAGCGTGATTCTTTGAATGATGACAAGCTCAATGCGTTAATGCAAGGTGTGCAAGGTCTTACTTCTATGTTCCAACAAAGCCAACAAAAGACCGATTCGGCCATCAAGGATTTACAAACTCAAATGGGACAATTGGCGACCGATGTGAACCTATTGAAATCTCAAGCATCCACAAAACTTCCTTCACAACCATTTGTGAATCCAAGAGAGAATGTTAATGTGGTTACTTTAAGAAGTGGAAGACAAGTGGAGAATCCGAGTCATCATGAAGAAGCTAGTGAAGAGGTAGTCAAAGACAAGGAGGAAACCGCACCAAAGGAGAATTCAACACCAACCGATCAATCCAAGGAACCGGTGCCTACTTTCACTACTCCACCTCCTTTTCCTAGTCGTTTTGCTAAATCCAAGAAAGAAGCTCAAGACAAGGCACTTATGGATATCTTCAAGAAGATTGAAATCAACATCCCATTCATTGAGGCCATTAAGACAATTCCAAGGTATGCCAAGTTCATGAAGGAATTATGCATCAAGAAGGATAGGTTGCTTGATAATGAAATTACTAAAGTTGGCGAGAGTGCGTCGGCTATGCTATTAAAGAAGATGCCTACAAAGTGCACGGATCCCGGTGGTTTCACGGTGCCAATTACTATTGGTAAGAAAAGGTTTGAACATGCTTTACTTGATTTGGGAGCTTCCATTAGTGTGATGTCGGCCGAAATATATGACTCCTTGAATCTTGGACCTTTGAAAGAGACAAGAGTTATTATCCAATTGGCAAACAAGTCTAACATATATCCTAAGGGGCTTGTAGAAGACGTGCTAGTGCAAGTAAATGAGCTTATTTTTCCGGTGGACTTCTTCGTGGTGGATATGGACAACAATGAGAACCGATCATCTACTTCTTTACTTCTTGGGAGGCCATTTATGAAAACCGCAAAGACGAAGATTGATGTTGATAAGGGTACACTCACTATGGAATTCGACAAGGAGATAATACACTTTAATATATTTGAAGCCATGCGCTACCCAAGTGATGTGCATTCCGTTTACTCCATTGATGTGGTTGATTCATTAGCGCAACAAATGGTGGAATTGAACCAAGAGGATGAACTTGATGTGGTGTTGCAAAAGAGCATTGAATTGGACGTCCACGGCTTGTCTAACTTGGATGTTGAAATCTCCAAGGAATTGGTGGAGATGTGTGGTGCTTTGGCGACATTGCAAGAAGCTAAAAATGGTAATGTTTCATATATTTCTTTACTCGTGAATGATGAAATACTTGTACCATCTATTGTGAAGGCGCCCAAACTAGAATTGAAGCCACTTCCGGACCATTTGAAATATGCTTTCTTGGGAGATGGAGATGAGCTTCCGGTGATTATTGCAAAGAACCTCACACCGGTACAAGAAGACCATTTTCTTAGAGTCTTGAGAGAGCACAAAACGGCTATTGGGTGGACAATTGCGGACATCAAAGGTATTAGTCCATCCATGTGCATGCATAGGATTCTAATGGAAGAAAACGTGAAGCCGGTACGTGATGCTCAACGTCGGCTTAATCCTCCCATGATGGAGGTTGTGAAAAAGAGATACTCAAATTGCTAAGTGTGGGGTAATCTACCCAATTTCCGATAGCAAGTGGGTTAGTCCGGTACAAGTGGTACCAAAGAAATCCGGAGTCACGGTTGTTCGAAATCAAGACGATGAACTTGTTCCTACAAGAGTTCAAACCGGTTGGAGAGTGTGCATTGACTATAGAAAGCTTAATTCCGCAACCCGAAAGGATCACTTTCCTTTACCTTTCATTGATCAAATGTTGGATCGGTTAGCGGGGCATTCTTATTATTGCTTCTTGGATGGTTATTCGGGATACAACCAAATTGTTATTGCACCGGAGGACCAAGAGAAGACCACTTTCACTTGTCCATTTGGAACGTTTGCATATAGACGGATGCCGTTTGGCCTTTGCAATGCGCCGGCTACTTTTCAAAGATGCATGGTGAGTATATTCTCGGATTATGTGGAGCGCATCATCGAGGTATTTATGGATGACTTTAGTGTTTATGGCAATTCTTTTGATGGTTGTTTAAACAACCTTGAACTAGTTATTAAACGATGCATAGACACAAACCTTGTCCTTAATTGGGAGAAATGTCACTTTATGGTAAACTCCACGGCATAGTACTTGGTCACATTGTGTCCTCTCGAGGGCTCGAAGTGGACAAGTCAAAGATAGATTTAATAAGAAACTTACAATATCCCACTTCGGTGAGGGAAATCCGTTCTTTTCTTGGCCATGCGAGGTTTCTATAGGCGGTTTATCAAGGATTTCTCCAAAATCTCCATGCCGATGTGCAAGTTATTACAAAAGGAGGTACCTTTCGACTTCAACAAGGAATGCGAGGATGCTTTTGACAAATTGAAGGAAATGTTGACAAGTGCGCCAATTATCAAATCACCGGATTGGAATCTTCCATTTGAATTAATGTGTGATGCTAGTGATTATGCGGTTGGAGCCGTTTTGGGTCAAAGAGTGGACAAGTTGTCCCATGTTATCTATTATGCATCTAGGACCCTTAATGATGCCCAAATCAATTATTCTACCACGGACAAGGAGTTATTGGCTATAGTTTTTGCGTTGGAAAAATTTCGATCATATTTGGTGGGTACAAAGGTTATTGTGTATTCCGATCATGCCGCACTAAGACACTTAATAAAGAAGAAAGAAGCTAAGCCAAGATTAATCCGGTGGATCCTATTGTTACAAGAGTTCGACATAGAAATTCGTGATAAGAGGGGTGTGGAGAATACCGTTGCGGATCATCTTAGTAGACTTGTTATGTCTCAAGAGGAACTTCCATTACATGACCGCTTTCCGAACGAACAACTTTCTCCATGGAAGAATCAACACCTTGGTATGCGGATATAGTGAATTACTTGGTGACAAGGAAAGTACCTAGTACAATGTCCAATTTCCAAAAGATGAAACTTAAGAAGGTAGCTAAGCAATATGTGTGGGATGAACCATACTTATGGAAATATGGCGTTGATCAAATAATGCGAAGGTGCGTACCTAACTCCGAATTTCAATCCATCCTCTCCTTTTGCCACACTTTTGCTTGTGGTGGCCACTTTGGTTCTAAACGCACCGCTCTCAAAGTTCTCGAGAGTGGATTTTATTGGCCCACCTTGTTTGAAGATTCATATGTTTTTGTAAATCGTGTGATAGATGTCAACGAACGGGCAATCTAGGTGCTCGAAATCAAATGCCACTCACACCAATTCTCGCCGTTGAGATTTTTGATGTGTGGGGTATCGATTTTATGGGCCCTTTTGTCAATTCGAATGGAAACTTTTATATACTTCTTTCCGTAGATTATGTTTCGAAATGGGTGGAAGCTAGAGCCACCAAAACTAATGACTCTCAAGTTGTTTGTGATTTTGTAAGGGAAAACATATTCAATAGGCATGGTACACCAAGAGTGGTGATAAGCGATGGAGGCTCACATTTCAAGAAGGCTTTCCACGCTCTCCTCAAGAAGTACAACATAACACACAAAATTGGTACGCCTTACCATCCACAAACTAGTGGACAAGCGGAAATTTCAAATCGTGAGATCAAGTCCATTCTTGAGAAAACGGTGAATACCACGAGGAAAGATTGGAGCTTTAAGCTCAATGATGCACTTTGGGCGTATAGAACGGCGTATAAGACACCGATTGGTATGTCTCCATATCGGTTGGTTTACGGCAAGGCTTGTCATCTTCCGGTTGAACTTGAACATAAGGCTTATTGGGCGATAAAGAAATTCAACATGGAGTATGATGAAGCGGGGAAACAAAGGAAGTTACAACTAAATGAGCTAGAAGAGATACGTAATGATGCTTACGAGAGTGCCCGGATTTACAAGGAAAAGACTAAGCTTTTTCATGACAAGATGATTTCGCGGAAAAGTTTTGTTGTGGGGCAAAAAGTTCTTTTATTTAATACTCGTTTACGTTTATTTCCGGGAAAGCTTAAGTCCCGTTGGGTGGGACCATTTGTTGTTACTAATGTTTATGCTCATGGTGCAGTTGAAATTGTTAGTGATAAAACAAGACAACATTTGAAAGTCAACGGCCATAGGTTAAAACCATATTATGAAAACTTTCCAACGGAGCATGTGGACGTAATTGGACTTCAAGATTCACTCCCTCTGGAGGAGTAATGTGCAGCAAGAGCTAAGTCGGGCCGTCGACTTTAAAACAAGCGCTTAATGGGAGGCAACCCATAGGTTTTGTATTTCTTATCTTTTTGCTTTTTGTTATTTCTTTTTCTTGTTTCATATCATGTTAAAATTTCCCACCTTGACTTTACTAGGAGGATTCAATTACATTGAGGACAATGTAAGGTTTAAGTGTGGGGGAGTGGTTAAGCATGTTTTTAAAAAAAAAATTATTACAAAAAAATTAAAAAAATTAAAAAAAAAAAAAAGTTTTACATAAAAACTCCAACTTTTAGAGATTTTAGAGTCACTAGCATACTTCTAGGTATGTTTACATAGAGATTTTGACCGACATAAATTGAACTTGGAAATGTTAGAGAACTACATTCGGATTTCTTGCTTGTTTGAGTGTTAAATAATGGATTTAATCATGCCGGTGATGCGAATTTGGTGCAGGGAGAAATGCATTATTAGAGTTGCTGATCAATCATTAGTGGAGACTACCCGTATTCATATCATGCGAGGCACCGACCAGAAATTTTCCATCCACTAAAAGCTTCTTTTGAGTGTGTGTCACCATACGTTAATTCCGGGTAGAATGGTGAGCTACCCAACCTCCCATCAATAGAAGCACTACTCTTTGATCTCTTGAGTGCTAATTTTGTCAATCATAAGGGTGACGTCTATAGATGAAAGCCTCCTTCTTGTAGTTCGATTTGCAGTTAGCACCATTCTCTCTCTCTCGACAACAACGGGTCCATAGAAACACTCTCATCATCAACAAGGAGCGACATCAAAATCTACAAGGAAAGTTGGAAAAGTTTAAGGTTTACAAGCAACGGAACGAGAAAAAGAGCAAATTTCAAACTCAAGTAAAGCAACATACAAATGAGCGGATTTTTACATATAAGTTGAGGACTTACAATACAATGAGGTAATTCTATATCCAAGTATAAAGACTTATTCATGAAAGCAAAGAAAATAAAAAGGTGAGAATTATTGAAGTTTATGATTTTGAGGCGATACAAGTTGTGAAGAATCAAGCGGTAAAATACTTCTTCCACGGCCATGGTTTATTTTGTATTTAATTTCTCTTGTTTTTGTTTCAAAAAAAAAAAAAAAAAACAAGAGAAATATTTGTATTATTTTTATAAGCCGTGGGGAAGGAAAATCTATAAGGAAGTTTCAAGCGACAAGAATTTTAAGGTAAAAAGGTTACAAATTTTCAAGGATTTATGAAATTCGAGAGTTTATCATCAATAGTTGAAACCGAAGACGAAGAAGATAAAGACGAGGAGCGGAAGACGTTTCTATTGGATGCCGTGAGAGTGGTGTTATCATAATTGGCGATCGGATGTGAAGGTGAGTAAGTAATCTCATCCTCGATAATAGTGGTTGATTTCCTTTCTTAGAGATCGTCCGAAAAATGGTTTTTCAAAATATTAAAAGATTTGGGTTTTTAAAATATTTCGGAAGTTGTCCTTCCCACCATTCAACGTGTTGCAGGATTTCTCTCTTCATTCCTACCTGCACACATGTGAGACCCATTAAAAAAAAGCCGTCTTTTTGAGTGCAATTATCATAAAATCCTATTTGGTGAGGCAGAAGTCGAGGCGAAATGCTTATTGATCGTTTCTCAAACACGCGTTCTCTCATTATGGTGTGATTATTTCTCACTCAACATTTAAGAATGAGAATATGTTCTTTGGTATTTCTAACTTCTTATTACTAGCATGCAAAACTCTATGTCCTCATAACTCTTTGGATGCTTGGGACGCTTGAACGTTTTGAAGTTGTGAGTTTTTAGTTTGATTTGCTCGAGGACTAGCAAAGTCTAAGTGTGGGGGAATTTGATAGGGTGTAGAATACATCCTATTTACTATCTATTGTTTATGCTTTCTTTGCTATTTTTCTTGTAAATTATGTATTTTACGCTTGTTTTGAGTTTTGTAGCTACTTTGGAGTCACACGGAGGAAAAGAAGAAGAAATTACCCAATTTGAGCCAAAAGGGCAAAAAGGTCATTTTATAGGCGATTGATATATGGAGCCCAGTTAAGGTTAAGGGGCAACTCTTTTGGAGGAGTACTAAATCCAGGCCTAGTCAAGGTTAAGGGGGATTGATATCGTGGTACCCCTTATCATCCGCCGTAGGGTGCATTTATCGACTCTCATGTGGGGTGTCTTAATCTATCCTAACACTCATACCCTAGTTCAGTCAAGAGATTTTCTCTTCTCTTCTTCACTCTCGTCCTGTACACCTGAAAGTGAGCAGCAGCCGCTGTAAGAAAAGCAGATCGAAACCCAGAAGAAATTAGGGTTCGATGATTGCATCTATGAATCGATTGAGACGTTGCTGCTGCTGTGAAACCGAGAGATCGAGAGAAAGGGAGACCAAATCGAGAGCCGAGAGAAGAAAGGCCGAGATCGATGATGCTGGTGGATCAATTAGAGTTCAAATGGAATGGGTGTTGCTGCGGTAGATCGAAACGCAGAGAAGAATCGATCTTTATGATTGATTCAGGAAGAGCAGATAGGGTTTGAGAAGGAGTTGCTCGATCTGTGAGTGGAGTTATGTGATCGGTCACGTATGGCAGGGAGGAATTGCTGTGGAACAGATATGTGTTGATTGTGGTGACTGCTGTTGCTACCATGATGGCAAAGACGAGAAAGGGATTAGACAGAGATTGAATGAGTTAAGAGTATTAGCTCGGTGAGAAGAAGGAAGTGAATTGGAGATGTAACTGAAGCTCGTTCCTGCTGCTATGGGACTGTGAAACGATGAACGAATAATAGAGATGGGTCTGTAACTCTAATAGGGAGTTAAAAACGAGTTGGAGCTACTGTCGATTCAGGGTTTGGATGCTTTTGGAGTTGCACTGAGAGATGGGTTCGATGTCATTCAGAGATGAATCAGATTGGAAGAAATCGGTTTCGATCTCTGCAACTGATAGAACATGGAGATGGAGAAATCGAATGGGTTGCGACTAATGAATGAATGAAATGAATAGATGTATGTTAGGGATTGTGATTGATATAGAGAAGGAGCTGTGAAAAGGCCGGAAGTTGGCCTGGAAACGATGGAGAAATAGACATAACTCGGCCGGATATCTATTTCAGCGAGTTAACTCAGACCGAGTCCGATGACCGATCCATCCCTGCAACTTATCCGAGTAAGACCCAGTAAGACCATTTAGGCGGAGCTGATTTGGCTGACTCCTTTCTGACTTGACCTTTTTGACTAACGGTTGACCTTCTTGACCGTTATCTCTAACGGTGCCGTGATGGAATATTCCGTCGACAGAGAGGTATATCCAGGCGACCGGCGGCGACTATTCCGGCCGGATTCCGGCCATAATACCAGTTTTCCTGCGAGCCAAAAAAAATCCAGAATTTTCTATGGATTTCTCTCATGGGTGTGAAGACTTGGACTAGGAATCACATGGAGAATTTGGCTCAAATTTGGAAAGAGAAGATGGAAGAAGAGAAAGAATTGAATTTGGAAATTCAATTGCTAAAGGAAAAAGGTTCTATTCCTTGGAAGATTTGGAGAATATTGAAGCCTATAAATAGAGAAGTTTTCTACATCTTTTAGACACCTCTCTACACACACAACACTTGTGTTTTTGTTTTTCAAAATTCTTCTTCTTAATTATTTGTGTGAACTTAAAAATTCTCCTTTTAATTATTATTATTTGTGTGAATTTCAAAAACATGAGTAGCTAATTTTCTTATTGATTGAGGATGAATTCCTAGTTCTTAATACATGATTTGAGTTTTGTTTCAATTCTATCTTGAAGTTTTTCACATGATTATCGTTTGTTTTTACTAATAGGAATGTTTATTCATTCATGATTGATTGATAGATTGTTTAGAATGCATGCTAAATTGATTTGTTAGTTTAATCTAAATCTAGTATAAGTTAGGGAATAAGTAATCGTTCTCGACACTTTACACAAGTAGAAAACACGAGACCTTGCGGAGGGATTCCGTGGAGCGATTGTGTGTAAAAACAACGCTAGAAAGTGGACCAAGCAAACCGAGTCTAACTACTAGTACTAAACCTAAATTCATAGATCTTAATGCATTCGGGGAATTACATCTTGTAAGCGAACCTCAAGGTGGTTCTTTTGAATAGAATCGATAACTAAGCGGACTTGTTACTCGGTGAAATAAGGGATTTTGGGGCTAGCTAAGCGGACTGCTATCCTACGGTTGGTGATAATCTGTGACTAATAACAAGTAGAAAAGAACATAACTTGATTCATTGTTTTGCAACGAAGAAGGATTCCTTGGTCTTGTCTCTCTTATTGATTTCAACTTTTAATTGCTTTGTTTATTTTCTTTTGCTTTATACATCCCCCTTTTTGTGACAATTTTTACAACTAGAATCTCTTGCTCCTCGTGGGAACGAACTTGACTTCCATTATATTATTTTTAATTGAGTGGAAATATTAATTAATTTGATTGCACCTACGACACGCATCAAAAACTGATTCTGCTGGAAATGGTAAATTTGGGTGTGCCGCCGAGAAACGAATCTAAACTCTAAACAAATGCACTGCACGGGAGTACTTTAGATTCGAGAGATCAATCCGTACAATTCTGGCCTAAACCAAGAAATGGCCGTTCCAGACTTGCTTCGGTCACAAAGTGAAGGAGAAGGGTTGATCTTAGGGAGGGAAGCGAAGAAGGTGTTGAGATCAAAATATTGGATTTTGAAGGTGTGGTTGTTTTATGACTTGTATCAGAATTTGGAATTGGCTTGCGGAATGTAAGCTATCAGTTCTTTTGTGTTTTTCTAAATACTTGTATTGATAACACTTGTGTCTCCCCCCCCTGATGTGGTTTTTATGTTGTTGTTGTATAGTGGTAGTAAAGTTCGTTCAACTCAGACTTGTAAAGATTCGATTTAAGAAAATACTAAAAACAAAGAAAATATATACACAAGTTTTGTCACAAATATCGAGAGAACTGAGACTCAGGATTCCACCAATTCTTATACTCATGTGGTTCAACTGTTAATTCTAGACAATTATAGCTTATAAAATATTGACTCTTTCTTTGCCAAAAATAGATTTTTAGAAGATTGACTGTACATCACTAGCATGACGCATCAAAAGCACTTAGACCAAGCATACATCATCATACGACATCACAATCAATTAAGAGAAATCTTAAATCAATTTAGAATAGTGCAAAAGTCATAAAAGAATTAATTAGAATTACCACATGCGAAAAGAATGGCTTCCTCCATTGTCCCAGTGTTGGGGTTTAGCTCCTCATATTATTCACGTGCTCAAAATAATTGTTCATAGCTCAAATAGGTGAAAACAAGAGAAAACTAATAAATCAGGCAGTTCGCAACGCTAAATAGGTGTTACAGAATCAAAGACTGCCATTAATGGCTCAGTAAATAAGATCGTTATAGAAGAGTAAGACTGCATTGAACAACGATAGTTGCTTGTCTCTGTCGTTGTTTAAGGATCGCTTCGCGACAGACGTTGGTAGTCTGTTCTTCGTCTTCTTCTTCTTCTCCACCTGTCTGCGCTGCAACTCTCTATGCGAGATCGTTACGTTGATCTCTCGTAGCTCCTCAAAACCCTCTGCTCGGCCCCAAAAACTCCCGACCAGCCTTCTGTGACTCCTTATGAACCTATATATAGGAAACAGGGTCCTTGAATCTCTCGGAATATTTTCTTCTTCTTCACGGCCAAGTCACGATAATCACTCTCTTCTTCTTACGCGTCTCCCTATTTAGTCCAAACTCTCCTTTTTTGATAGAGTCGAATCCAACCGAACTATATCCTCCCAAGTTTACACGTACTTCCCAGTTTCAAAACGAGAAAATCTCCGAGTATATTTCTTCCAAAAATATCCAAACAATCCCGTGAATATCAGACTTTCTCGATTATGGAAATATCCTAAATCATATATCGTCCCTGTTTAACCGAACCAGGCCCAAATAGAGCTGAATCCATGAGAAAATCTCACCCAAATCCAATCCAGCAATTCGCATGTATACTGTATTTTCAAACTCACTTTTCCCGCCAAAATTTCGTTTGAATGGTGAAGAAGACAAGTCGCCCCCTAACCTGATGTCGGGTGCCTTTAACAACTGGGTGTCCTGGGGTATAAATAACAATTAGGGTGCCCCTTTATCAATGGTGTACCCCTTAGTAATTGAAGCGTCCCTTATCCAAATGAGGGGTCCGAATAGTAATTTTCTCCTATGAGCGCAAATACACTTTTCGAGCCAATTTCGCCGCAAAAGCTTATTTTCCCCAAAACACCTACAAAGACACAAAAAGCCATAATAAATACAAAATCGAGCACTAACAAAATATACAATTGAGATTAAATCAGACACAAAAATGTGTCTATCAAATACCCCCAAACTTATTATTTGCTCGTCCTCGAGAAAATCAAATCTAGAAAATAAAATCCTAACTCACTGTCGCAGGCATCGTCGATTGCATTTAGCGTATGCAACAAGCCTTTAAACCCCTAGGTGGCCCTAGTGGCCGAGTTATAGTCTCGGGAGGGTTTACAAGAGATATACCCACAAAACCTTTATACTCCAGACCCTAACTATCTATGCAGAACCTTGGAAGGCACTAAAGAATCTCCTTGGTTGGCATACTTATTGACTACGAGGAGGAAGTACCACGATGCGAAATTCCAATTGCTCTGTACACGAGTTTGCCATCAAGCATACTAAAATTCATATATAAGTCACAAAGCTCTACTCAGACAGTCACACTATGGACATCAATACCCGGAGTCAAAACTAATCACATGGATAGATCAAGAAGATGGATATAGAAAAACATAGATGGTTTTGATGTTGGCTAAGTGAACGATGTTTCTCATATCTGTCTGAAGGCCACTGCCAAAATGAACCTATCCTAATGGACCGAGATATCGGTCTCGACTAATATCAACACAACCGGCATATACAAGGGAACCGGTGGTCGACAATCCTAATTCTAGATCAACACGTCTAGCATATACAAGGGAACCAGCGGTCGATTTATTCACCGAACATTAATTTTTTTTTATTTTTTTATTTTTATTTTTTTTTTTATTTTTTTATTTTTTTTATTTAACTGCATGATTAGATCTTTTGGATCCAAGCGCATGCTTCTTGTCGGTGAGACACATGATAGTTCCCGTGGATCCTGCATTCCACGCTTGTTTAGGCGACGGAGACAGGGAAAACACACACATATTGCTATTCCCAAGTGCTAATTTTACTATCGTTGTTCAACAGTCTTACTCTTCTATAACAGTCTTATTTCTGCAGCCATTAATGGCAGTCTTTGATTCTGTAACACCTATTTAGCGTTGCGAACTGCCTGATTTATTAGTTTTCTCTTGTTTTCACCTATTTGAGCTATGAACAATTATTTTGAGCACGTGAATAATATGAGGAGCTAAACCCCAACACTGACAATGGAGGAAGCCATTCTTTTCGCATGTGGTAATTCTAATTAATTCTTTTATGACTTTTGCACTATTCTAAATTGATTTAAGATTTCTCTTAATTGATTGTGATGTCATATGATGATGTATGCTTGGTCTAAGTGCTTTTGATGCGTCATGCTAGTGATGTACAAATCAATCTTCTAAAAATCTATTTTTGGCAAAGAAAGAGTCAATATTTTATAAGCTATAATTGTCTAGAATTAACAAATGAACCACATGAGTATAAGAATTGGTGGAATCCGAGTCTCGATTCTCTCGATATTTGTGACAAAACTTGTGTATATATTTTCTTTGTTTTTAGTATTTTCTTAAATCGAATCTTTACAAGTCTGAGTTGAACGAACTTTACTACCACTATACAACAACAACATAAAAACCACATCAATATTTGGCGCCGCCGACGCGGACTTGTATTTAGATTTGTTTTAGGTTTATTTTTCTTTTTATTATTTTTTGTTCTCTTTTACGCCTTTGGTATTTTTTGATTCTTTTCAGATTTGGAGCGAAGCTACAAGGAAAGAAAAAGTGCTATAAAAGGAAAGCATCGCCAAAGAAGGAACGAAAAGAGGAATCCAAGGAGTGAAGAAGATTTTGTATATAGTTGTTTTATTTATTTTTATTTTTATAAACTGTAAATAGGGTTGTATTTTTGTAATTTTTCTTTTTTATTTTTGGACACTTTTTGGACTTTATTTTCTTTGGACTGGACATTATTTTTTTTTAAAACCCTAAGGAAGGGTTAAAAATTAAATAAAAACTATTTGCAGGGAAGGACGACAGTTACAATACTGTCTCGGCCCCTCGGGTTCGTACACTGACATAGGAGTCAGTGGCCCGAGTCGACTTCAACGGTTCATCCCCCGTCTGGAACGGGAGGTAAGAATTCTAAACACCTGCGAATCTCCTGTCAGCGGGTTTACTGGATGATTTTGTATGCATATATGTTGAGGTCTTGAATACGGCTATTTTAATTTCCTAGTAAAGGGCAAGGATTGGCCATACAAGATAAGGGTTCGGATTTCATCACCGTTCTCTTCTTGCCCGCCTTAGGAACACGTAACCTACGCGAACCTAAGCCTTAAAATTTTGACTAGAACAAGACCGATAGGGTAACGAGCTTAATAGGAAAGTTATTCGAAAAATATTGGTTACTCTTTTAAGCACACTTCAAAGTTCAAGAAGGTTTCTGTGAGTTGAATGCGTGACTGCGCCGCATTGTAATTCCGGTGAGGCCTTGGGTATCAAAGCTCCACCGAGCTTCCCTCGCCTCTATTCAACTTACTTTGACTCGGATTGATTCTAGAGGGGTTTGCTTAAATTGTAACGAATTCCCTTTCGAAGGATTAGAAGCTGGTCTAGAAACAATCTAAGTGGAGCCATCATGCTTTTTGTTTGCTAGAAGTCAGTAGGTTTGTTTTGGTCGAGTCAACCTTGTTTGTGTTTGTGTAGAATTCCCCTGCGAATAGAATGTCGAACTGGTATTACAATAGCCAATACAACGAATATCCGACTGAGTTTCAAAATGGACGTTACTACTTTGACCATAATGTGAATAGTGGTTGGGAACATCAGCCTTTTCAAGGTTATGGCTCATACCATGATGAGCCCAATTACTATCCACACTCACACGGGTCATACGAGCAAAATTCCTCTCTACTAGAGTCCGCATGTAAGTTAGCTGAGTCAACACAAAAGTTACTTGAGTCAACACGTAGTTCAACAGAAATGAATAACTTAGTTATGGACGAAAGCAATGAAACATGTGAACCCTCTTTCCTAGATCAAATCAGGAAGTCATGTGAGTCGACTCGAAAAATGTTGTTAGAGGCCCAGAAAGAGCCGCTCAAGATAGGCTTAATTTCCAATATAGTGTTTCCAATAGTACCTTTGAAAATGAGGATAGTTATTTGCATAATCAAGATGACGAGGATAAAATTGGTAACACTACTTTAGATGAGGTTCGACCATTTTCATGTTATTATTATGATGATTATGATGAGGATAGTGTTGATGAAGAATTTGAAATAAGTAGGCATAGTGATCAGGAATTTGTTACTCCAATTGAGCTTAATAATGATAATGTTTCTAGTTCAAATCCAAATAATTTTAACAATTATTCACCTATTCAAAAGGACGAGGATTTGTCTAGAGATACCACCGTTTTAGACGATGTAGTTTTTCCTTATGATTACGAAGCTGATGATAGTTTTGAGGAACGAGTTTCTTCTGAGAATATTGTTTTAGAGTCTAGCGATTTAGAAACATTAGTCTTAGACAAAGAAAATGAACTCGTAGAGATGAGTGAGGATGAACCTGACTTAGAAGAATCAATTGACCATTTTCAGGAATCAGATAACCTTGAAATTAGGGAAGTTGTGACTAGTCTTTCTAGAGGCACTGAAAACTCTAAGTTTGGGGGTGATTATCATTCTCCATGTGCCTTAACTCTTAGAAAGGTCCCTCACTTGGGACTTGACATATGTGCCTCAACCATTTTAAAAGATTATCTTCATACACGTTTTCCTGAACCTAGTGATGTCCATAGGGAAGTTCAGTTGTTAGAAACCCATCCTCTGGTTGATGTGGTTAGCCCAGGCTATGATACCCAGATTGATTTTGTTTTCCCACCAGATATTTTTCAACCAATTGTGGGAATGTATGAGTTCAAAATGTGTCAGTTATTAAGTTCTGAGACCAAACCTAATTATTTTAGGAGAATAGAAACGACATATTTACTTAAAATTGACCGCCAGTTTCATCGTGGTCAATTGTGTGAGTCAAAACTGATTGACTTAGAGGATCCTCAATTATTCAGGTTATTATTATGTGCTTCTAAGTTTTTATTTGAGTTTTTCCAGACTCTACAACTTGATAATTTGGATCTTACTTATGAGGAACGCAAGCCCAAAGAAATTTATTTAGACCCTTTCATAGAACCTGAACCTGAACCACAGCTAGATGTAGTTGTCTTAAACAGGAAACTAGACAAGGGTGTGCGTTATTTGTTCATTTTCTTGGCATGTTGCAGATTCCTTTTACTTGTGATAGCTCTATTTGGTTTTGATGACCCACAGAAATTCCGGCTATTACTTTATGATTCTATGAGGTGATTAATCCTTTGTTAGTCTGGCTGAAGACGTTAAACTTAGCACTTCTTGGGAGGTAACCCAATATTCATGCGACACGGTAATATCTTTCCTTAACTCTTTTACTTCAAATGGTAACAGTTTCTCCTCGTTCATGCTTTTAATTTTATCTTTAGAACATTGAGGACAATGTTAGATTTAAGTTTGGGGGTATGGGAGAAACTTTTAGTTGCATTAATAAACTCCAGAGCCTAGAAATTTATGCTTATTAAGGATGGCACTAACCAATCTAAGTGGATGGAAGCATTTTGGTTGTAGGAGTTGAGGAACCAATCTGATTAGATGGCAACATCTAAAGAGTCTATTCATAAAAGCACAGAGCTCAGGTGTTAGTAATAACATGATAGTTTCACCAATCTCGTTGAGTCCTTTTCACTTCTGTTTTTATTTTATTTTGTTTTTAAACTATGTTTCTCTAAGTGATTAGGTGGGGCTCACGATTCAAGTTGTTACCAATGCTAGGGTGAAATAGAGTGATTGAGTTACTTAAAAAAAAAATAAAAAAATAAATAAATAAATAAATAAAACAACTATATACAAAATCTTCTTCACTCCTTGGATTCCTCTTTTCGTTCCTTCTTTGGCGATGCTTTCCTTTTATAGCACTTTTTCTTTCCTTGTAGCTTCGCTCCAAATCTGAAAAGAATCAAAAAATACCAAAGGCGTAAAAGAGAACAAAAAATAATAAAAAGAAAAATAAACCTAAAACAAA
Source organism: Papaver armeniacum (assembly GCA_023531295.1). Taxonomy (NCBI): domain Eukaryota; kingdom Viridiplantae; phylum Streptophyta; class Magnoliopsida; order Ranunculales; family Papaveraceae; genus Papaver; species Papaver armeniacum. The sequence goes on along the minus strand of JAJJWW010006310.1, from coordinate 54,120 downwards.
TCTAAATACAAGTCCCCGGCAGCGGCGCCAAAAATTGATGTGGTTTTTATGTTGTTGTTGTATAGTGGTAGTAAAGTTCGTTCAACTCAGACTTGTAAAGATTCGATTTAAGAAAATACTAAAAACAAAGAAAATATATACACAAGTTTTGTCACAAATATCGAGAGAATCGAGACTCGATTCCACCAATTCTTATACTCATGTGGTTCAACCGTTAATTCTAGACAATTATAGCTTATAAAATATTGACTCTTTCTTTGCCAAAAATAGATTTTTAGAAGATTGATCTGTACATCACTAGCATGACGCATCAAAAGCACTTAGACCAAGCATACATCATCATACGACATCACAATCAATTAAGAGAAATCTTAAATCAATTTAGAATAGTGCAAAAGTCATAAAAGAATTAATTAGAATTACCACATGCGAAAAGAATGGCTTCCTCCATTGTCCCAGTGTTGGGGTTTAGCTCCTCATATTATTCACGTGCTCAAAATAATTGTTCATAGCTCAAATAGGTGAAAACAAGAGAAAACTAATAAATCAGGCAGTTCGCAACGCTAAATAGGTGTTACAGAATCAAAGACTGCCATTAATGGCTGCACAAATAAGACTGTTATAGAAGAGTAAGACTGTTGAACAACGATAGTTGCTTGTCTCTGTCGTTGTTTCGAGATCGCTTCGCGGCGTACGTTGGTAGTCCGGTCTCGTCTTCTTCTTCTTCTCCACTGCTTCTTCTGCCGCAACTCTGCGATCGTTACGCTGATCTCTCGTAGCTCCTCAAAACCCTCTGCTCGGCCCCAAAAACTCCCGACCAGCCTTCTGTGACTCCTTATGAACCTATATATAGGCAACAGGGTCCTTGAATCTCTCGGAATATTTTCTTCTTCTTCACGGCCAAGTCACGATAATCACTCTCTTCTTCTTACGCGTCTCCCTGTTTAGTCCAAACTCTCCTTTTTTGATAGAGTCGAATCCAACCGAACTATATCCTCCCAAGTTTACACGTACTTCCCAGCCTTCAAAACGAGAAAATCTCCGAGTATATTTCTTCCAAAAATATCCAAACAATCCCGTGAATATCGCACTTTCCGATTATGGAAATATCCTAAATCATATATCGTCCCCGTTTAACCGAACCAGGCCCAAATAGAGTGAATCCATGAGAAAATCTCACCCAAATCCAATCCAAAGAATTCGCATGTATACTGTATTTTCAAACTCACTTTTCCCGCCAAAATTTCGTTTGAATGGTGAAGAAGACAAGTCGCCCCCTAACCTGATGTCGGGTGCCTTTAACAACTGGGTGTCCTGGGGTATAAATAACAATTAGGGTGCCCCTTATCAATGGTGTACCCCTTAGTAATTGAAGCGTCCCTTATCCAAATGAGGGGTCCGAATAGTAATTTTCTCCGGCGAGCGCAAATACACTTTTCGAGCCAATTTCGCCGCAAAAGCTTATTTTCCCCAAAACACCTACAAAGACACAAAAAGCCATAATAAATACAAAATCGAGCACTAACAAAATATACAATTGAGATTAAATCAGACACAAAAATGTGTCTATCACCCCCCCCCTGTCGAAATAAGTCGAAACCTATTTATACAAGTTATGATTAAACTTACGTGATCTCGTATGAAGTGGGGACAGCTAAGTAGTTGAGAAGTGGAGTCGTGTAAAAGGTGGTGACCATCATGTTTCCATCACGAGGGAAGGCTGGTCATCCTTACACCCACTACTCATTTATTGTTCATAAATCGTCCGCCCTTTCCTGACACTTTCTCGTAATGGGCGCGTTGCACGCCGCACGCTGTAAACCGCCAGACCAATACCCCAGTGAGCATCCCCCAGTTTGTGACATGTTTGATGTCTCGAGTATTTTTGTGGAAAATATACAGCAGATTGCTGAGTGGGTCTTGTGTGCAAGACCTAGTTATTCTGACCAATCACGCGAAAACTAGGCGGCGGTTAATCATGTGTGGCCTGCCACCAGAAATAGTGGGTGATGCTATTAAGTTAGTCCTGGTTGGTCGCCTAAGATTTAATCTAGGCCGGTCAATTCAGTTGGCGAAGTTGGACGGTCGGGATTGTAATTTATGGAAGAGGGTGGTCATTGATTATGGACACATCTCGTTAGCGCCTGCCAGTATCATAGTGGCGTAATGGCGCGGCCACTATATCTTGGCATGTTGGCGTTAGATCCAAATGTGACCCAACAATATTGGCTCTAGTTGCCGTATCAAACTTAATGCCTTAGGTGGCATTATTTGGCATGAGACGGCATAGCGGTCTTAACCAAATTAGGGTTTAGCATGTAAAAGCCCTAATTAGTGTGTGCGGCTATGTTGACGCGACGACCACAAGGTGTTGGCGCGGTTTGGCTTTATTTAATGCGTCTGTCGGGTTTAGAGCGACCTGATTGGTCGATGGAAAGGGGGCCTCATTCTAAGTGCGTTTGGGGCATTTAGAGCGACTTGATTGGTCGATGGAAAGGGGGGTGGCAAGCAGAATGGGCCCGACCTCATTCTAAGTGTGTGTGGCGCATTTAGAGCGACATTATTGGTCGATGAAAAGGGGGCCGGCAAGCAGCATGGTGTCGGCCACATTCTAAATGCATGTGGCGCATTTAGAGCGACCTGATTGGTCGATGAAAAGGGGCCCGACAAGCAACATGGGTCCGACCTCATTATAAGTGCACGTGGCGCATTTAGAATGACCTGATTGGTCGATGGAAAGGGGGTCGGCAAGCAGCATGGGTCTGGCCTCATTCTAATTGCATGTGGCGCATTTAGAGCGACCTAATTGGTCGATGGAAAGGGGGCCGGCAAGCAGCATTGGGCTGGCCTCATTCTAAATGCATGTGGCGCATTTAGAGCGACCTGATTGGTCGATGGAAAAGGGGACCGGAAAGGGCAACATGGAGCATGGCCATTCGGCTATAGGTGGTGCCTGCTAGGGCGAACTGGCCAGCCATGTGGCGCGGCCACGCCTCCTCTTGTTGCTTCTCCTATTTGCCGCAACTCCACTTTTATTTCTCCTTTCTGATTTTTGGTAGGACTTTGCTCCTACTAGTCCATGGCGGATTAATTTCCAAGCTTACCTAGGTTTGGTCTCGACCAATAGGGTTCGAGATATTGCGCAGGGCGCAGAAATCTAATTTTTGCAAATTGATAAATTAGGTTAAAGAACTGAATTTTGCGGGTTGCCGCAAAATCAATCAATTTTGGGTGAATTTTGCATACTGATACAAAAAATCGCTTATTTAATATCAAAGAGTAGCATAACTTTGCGTGCCTCTGATTGAGTACTTCCACACGCATCTTAATCCTGACACTTCGGGAGATTCATGTTACTCGGATGGGAGCGAGCATTAGTCGTCATGTCATGTCAGTATTAAGAGTTCAACTGGGGAACATGGCATAGAATAAATACTCAGAAATTTACAGAATATTTGGGGTTGTTGATACACGCACCATTCTGAATAAATTTCATATAAATATACTAAATTGCTCAATACATATGTAAGTAAAGAGGCTTGGTCACTCATCACTTTGAAATGGCTCAACATTCTTTGCAGAGTGACGGCGCATTAAATATAGGGTTTTACAATTTTATCCCTGAACTAAAAATCACCATCAACATTAAGTCCCCTGCTTAGTACGTAACAATGACATTGTTGCGGGGTAAGCACTAGATGGTGACAGACGAGGATAAAAATCGAAAAGGCGAGACATGTAGAGGTTACCAGGAAAAGTTTGATTGACCTTTGGCAACAGGTCCGCGCGACTGGTGATTCTTCGTACTGGCGCGCTGCTAGTTCGGACATGGAGCGTTGGTGCCGCGGGCCCAGCTGTCTTTCTCCGTGCATGGTCCAAAAGGAAACCCTCCTTCTGCCCGTTCATAAAAAAAAGGGTTTCGACCCTCTTCCTTTTTTTATCGCTCGTCCGATTCCGTGCTTTCGTATGCAGCAGCCGGCTCCTCTTCGTCATTGTTAGCAACTCCATCACGAGCGTGCCAATCTTCAGTGGCAAGGTAAGTACATCTTGTTCTTTCTTCTTCTTTATGCAAGTATGAACTTTAGTTGTATGTATAACTTTTACGGTTTTGGAATTTCATCAAATTCTGAGTGAACTCCATCGATCCCTTCTGAAGTGTGTAATGGGGTCTTGTCTCCAGAAAAATGAGCATCTAGCCTCTTCAGTGGATTTGAAAATTTGTGAAACTCCACTGCGCCCAATTGCAAGAGGCCTTGACTTTAGGTTGTTTGGTGTCTGTACCGCTGAGTCGCAACTAAAGTGTTCTTTAAACTCCTAATTATTTACTGGAAGGAAATTTGATTCATTCTGACTCTCTATCTCATAGGCTCGTTCTTTCCTTTCTGATGACGATATGCTTGGGATGCTTGTATAGGAAAAATCTTCCAGATCCATTGGGTGGAGTAGACCAGCTGAGAAGCGTTCCGCTTCCGACGTGTTGCTACCAAGTCTTCAAGGACTGCGTATACTCCCTTTGAACTATCTTCTGAATCTTGGATCGTAGTACGGAATGGGATGCGATTGAGCAGTCCCCAGTTACACTTATGTTTAATTACTAGAGCTGTATTTTAAGTTGGTTTGAAAATACAATGCAGTCTTGTAAGGAGTTGTAAATGCGTGTTATAAATGATGGCGTGGCCAGATATGTGAAGATATCTCTACGACATACTTTTGGAATCTTTGATGCACGTGTACAACTTCATTTTGAGGAATTACTGCAGCTCGTAAAGCTTTGACAGTGGTGATACTGATGTCAAAAGTAACCTGGTGGAGGGACGTAAAGACATCCCGTGCTGGCAGTCCCAAGTGTAATTATCCCGAGCCCATTTTTTCCTGAAATATGTATTTCAATTACATTTGCTGGTAAGGTGGTTGACGAATTGATGAAGGTGGAAATCTTTTGGATTCGTCATTTGTTGATCAATGAGTAGGAGTCATATTTGATAGATCTACTGAGGCGTTGAAGCGGTTTCGGCTTCCGAAGAGGACATTGAAGCGGCTTCTGGAGAGGCTGTTGAAGCGGCTTCTGGAGATAACGTTGAAGCGGCTTCTGGAGAAAACTCAAGTGACGCCGCCATTAACCCTTGATTTCGAAAAACGAGTTCTTCCCATTCTTCTAAGGTGATACGATATGGCAGATGGGAAGACGGCACACAAATAGTGCTGGTCGGCAAGTCGTGTTTTCTCCTCATGGAAAAGAATACCGCTTCTTCTGTTTGATTTTCCCTTACAAATTACATGCTTCTTGAAGCTTGGCGGTGCGCCAACTAGATATGTATGAGCATGGAAGCCGTTTCTGAAGAAGTAGTTGTGCGCTACTTTCCAGTTTTGTGAAAGGGTTCCAAATTATGAAATTTATTGACTGAAAAGAACAAAGTTCTTTCTACGGATTCCTCGAGACTATCTCAGGGCTTGGATTCGAAAGAGGCTGCTCTTCAAGGCATGAAAGACGTCTTTTCTAAAAAAGGCGTCTTGCTGTTGGAGAATTTCCCTTGAATATTTTGTCCCTCTTTTCTCCTTTGCATATTCCCTCTTTGAGTTTGTTCTGGAAGATAAGAGATACTTCCTCCGTAGTTTGATTTTTCTGGCTTTGAGCTGGTAGGTAATTGTGTTTGTGTTTGAGGGTTTGGAGTTTATTTGAGGTTTTGTTTTGAAATGATTCAAGGGCAATGAAAAGAAAAGAAATAATACTTCCATTAATCGATAAATCGAAATCCTAATGATGAATGCAAGCAGTGCAATCATTTTGGAGGAATTACAAATGTTTTATTAAAGGTAAATTGTTAGAGGAAATACTAAAAGGGACGTTGGACGAAAGGGTGGTATGACATCTTAGGTGTTGAAGGGTTTGAGCCACTGGGTGTGCATTACTATGCCTTTTAGTTTGTCTGCATTCATGAGCTTGCAGTAACCTCCCAAAATAACTTCTGCCACTAGGTATGTGGAATCTGTCGGAGCAGGTTGGGCAACAACTCTCACTACCATATCTCCAACTTGAAATGGGTTTGGGCGTTGCGCCATTACTTTCCTAGATTCCTCATCCTTAATCGTGACAACTCCTTAACTCTTGATAAAACATTTGAAAGGACCTGCATCCCATTTACATCTTCTAGTGACGGTTGGGTTGATAATAGGATCGAGTCCCCAAGCCTTGCCGGAAGGAGGAGTGACTGGTTGCAAAAAGGACTATTCAATAAGACTTACTTGTGTCCGGAATCTGCGAACAAATGCTGATGCGCTCTCTCCAGGCAGCTGTGTCACATTCGCAAGTTGTTGATACGACAACAAATAGTCTTCAGGATTGAACGACCTGTTGGAGATCCTTTCAGGTATAGACACTGGAAAAGGGCATACTCCTAGCTTTGCTTTGTTATTGTGTATCCATGAGCTCCCCGGGATCATATCATAATTCGGGTACTCTTTAACCACATGAAATTTGGCGTGTGTTAGAGCATATCCCATCTTGATTTCGAGATTGATGTACCCGTAAGCATCTTTGGGTTCTCCTTCTGAGTTTTTGATTATGGTTGGGCAATGGACAACTTCCTGTTTTGAAATCTTTGCAGCTCTCAGCGTCTTGATGGTGATAATATTGAAATCAAAGGCCGCGTCAATCAATGTTTTGTCAAACCCGACATCCTTCAAGTGAGCGGTGGTTAGGAGTCCCCAGTTGCATATATCGGTCGCGCTTACCAGGAAATATTGAGGTTTAGGAGCGGCTTCCTTGACTGGAAACAGGCGCTTGCCGGATACAATACGGTTGAGGGATGCAAATATGTCTTGACGCTGGGCCTTGGAGAAATACAGAATTTCACATAAATGCTCGATCATAGACTGTACGGTTTTGTGGATGGAGTCCCTAGAAATCATGCAGCTCCTGACGAGAAGAGAGTCTCTGCGAACTCCTTTAGTGCGTAATTTAAGTTCCCCTGCATCTACTTTTTCTTTGAAAATGCGCTTCAATTTGTTGCATTCATTGGTTGGATGACTGACGAACCTGTGGTAATGGAAATATTTAGGATTTTCCATTTCTTCCACAGTTGGTGGGCGCCTGATAGGAGGTAGTTTGATAGCATCATCTTGAATCCATATTTCCAGGAGTTCAATTACTTCCTCGATCGAGAACGGAAAGTTTGGAGCAGCATCTCCAGTTTCTTGTTATTGCGCTGGTGTTGCACGTTTGAGTTGTTGTTCTGCTGCTGAAGATTTTCTCTTTCCTCTTTCACTAGATATTAATTAGAGGTTGGATCTTTTATTGGAAGGACGCCTACTTTCCTGAACATCTTTACGAGCTTCCTCATTCTGGGACGGTCTATATCGACTGAGTAAAGCAGCAGCGGATCTCTTAGCAGCTTCTGATGCAATGTGGGAAATGATACTTTCCAGGAAGGACGCACATAATGAAATCATCTTTTCATTGCGAGGACTCTGATGAGAACGTGAAAAATCCCACGAGGCTTCTTTCCGAGCTTGAGAAAACATCTTTTGATCATCAGTATTGGTCCAAAATGAATTGTTGATAGCATTTCCTCCCGAATGAATACTTGTTGGTCCCTTCGATAGTTGATCCGTGAGGTCTTTCAAAAGCGTAAATAATTCATCTTGCGTCTTGACAATAATAGCTTGATCCCTGACAATATCATCCAGGATTTTCATCAAATCGTGAATAGTTGTTAAATATTGAAACTCCATAGCCTCGACAAGGGTTTTAAATGGAAGAACGGATTCAGGAATAACATGTGAAGTATTGTCAGTGCTAGGGGAAGTAAAGTTGGGATTGAGGGTTTCTGGACCATTCCTAAGATCAACCATCTTGAGAAATTTAGAAATTGAAAATGAAATTGAAAATTGATCTTGCAACCGAGAGATTAATCTCCCACTGTGGTTGCCAGTTATTTTAGGGTGAAAACTGATTCTGCTGGAAATGGTAAATTAGGGTGTGTCGCCGAGAAACGAATCTAAACCCTAAACAAATGCACTGCACGGGAGTACTTTAGATTCGAGAGATCAATCTGTACAATTCTGGCCGAAACCAAGAAATGGCCATTCCAGACTTGCTTCGGTCACAAAGTGAAGGAGAAGGGTTGATCTTAGGGGGGGAAGCAAAGAAGGTGTTGAGATCAAAATATTGGATTTTGAAGGCGTGGCTGTTTTATGACTTGTTTCATAATTTGGAACTGGCTTGCGGAATGTAAGCTATCAGTTCTTTTGTGTTTTTCTAAATATTTGCGTTGATAACACTTGTGTCTCCCCCCCCCCCGAAATAAGTCAAAAACCTATTTATACAAGTCATGATTGAGCACACCTGATCTCATAGGAAGTGGAGACAATTAAGTAGTGGAGAAGTGGAGTCATGTAAAAGGTGGTGACCATCATGTTTCCATAACGAGGGAAGGCTGGTCAGCCTTACATCCACTACTCATTCATTTTTTATTAACCGTCCGCCCTTTCCTGACACTTTCTCATAATGGGCGTGTTGCACGCCACACGCTGTAAACCGCCAGACCAATACCCCAGTTTGTGACATGTTTGATGTCTCGAGTATTTTCGTGGAAAATATGCAGCAGATTGCTGAGTGAGTCTTGTGTGCAAGACCTAGTTATTCTGACCAATCGCGCGAAAACTAGGAGGTGGGTAATCATGTGTGGCATGCAGCAAGAAATAGTGTGTGACGCTATTAAGTTAGTTTTGGTTGGTCGCCTAAGATTTAATCTAGGCCGTTTAATTCGGCTGGCGAAGTTGGACGGCCGAGATTATAATTTATGGAAGAGGGTGGCCGTTGATTATGGCCACATCTCGTTACCGCCTGCCAGTAGCATAATGGCGTAATGGCGCGGCCATTATATTTTGGCATGTTGGTGTTAGATCCAAATCTGACCCAACAATATTGGCTCTAGTTGTCGTATCAAACTTGATGCCTTAGGTGGCATTATTTGGCATGGGGACGACATAGCGGTCTTACCAAATTAGGGTTTGGGATGTAAAAGCCCTAATTAGTGTGTGCGGCTATGTTGACGCGACGACCACTAGGTGTTGGTACGGTTTGGATTTATTTAATGTGTGTGGCGGGTTTAGAGCGACCTGATTGGTCGATGGAAAGGGGGCCGGCAAGCAGCATAGGTACGACCTCATTCTAAGTGCGTATGTCGCATTTAGAGCGACCTGATTGGTCGATGGAAAAGGGGGCGACAAGCAGAATGGGCCCGGCCTCATTCTAAGTGTGTGTGGCGCATTTAGAGTGACCTGATTGGTCGATGAAAAGGGGGTTGTCAAGCAGTATGGGGCCGGCCTCATTATAAATGCATGTGGCGCATTTAGAGCGACCTGACTGGTCGATGGAAAGGGTCCCGGCAAGCATCATGGGGCCAGCCTCATTATAAATGCATTTGGCTAATTCAGAACGACCTGATTGGTTGATGGAAAGGGGGCCAGAAAGCAGCATGGGGCCGGCCTCATTCTAAATGCATGTGGCGCATTTAGAGCGACCTGATTGGTCAATGAAAAGGGGTCCGAAAAGCATCATGGGGCCGGCCTCATTCTAAATGCATGTGGCGCATTTAGAGCGACCTGATTGGTCGATGGAAAAAGGGGGCCGGCAAGGGCAACATGGAGCGTGGCCATTCGGCTACAGGTGGTGCCTACTAGGTCGAACTGGCCAGCCATGTGGCGCGGCCACGCTTCCTCTTGTTGCTGCTCCTATTTGCCGTAACTCCACTTTTATTTCTTGCTTTCTGATTTTTGGTAGGACTTTGCTCCTACTAGTCCATGGCGAATTAATTTCCTAGCTTACCTAGGTTTGGTCTCGACCAATAGGGTTCGAGATATTGCGCAGGGCGCAAAAACCTAATTTTTTCAAATTGATAAATTAGGTTAAAGAACTGAATTTTGTGGGTTGCCGCAAAATCAATCAATTTTGGGTGAATTTTGCATACTTATACAAAAAATCGCTAATTTAATATCAAAGAGCAGCATAACTTTGCGTGCCTCTGATTGAGTACTTCCACACGCATCTTAATCCTGACACTTCGGGAGATTCATGTTACTCGGCTGGGAGCGAGCATTAGTCGTCATGTCATGTCAGTATTAAGAGTTCAACTGGGGAACATGGCATAGAATAAATACTCAGAAAAATTTACAGAATATTTGGGGTTGTTGCTACATGCACCATTCTGAATAAATTTCATATAAATATACTGAATTGCTCAATACATATGTAAGTAAAGAGTCTTGGGCACTCATCACTTTCAAATGGCTCAACCGTCTTTGCAGAATGACGGCGTATTAATTATAGGGTTTTACAATTTTATCCCTGAACTAAAAACCACCATCAACTGAGCTGTTTTTGGAGGTTGACTACCCTTGTTCTTTGAAACTTCTGCTGCAGAAGGTAATTTTTCACTTTTGCCATCAGTGAAATTTTTCTACTGGAAATTGTTATTAGTACAAACAAAATCAATTTTACTACTACTTGGAGTGTCTGTTCCTTCATAGCCCAAACCTCGTGTATCACGATGTTTCTTACATGCTCCCAGCATTGTGGATAATTTTGTTGAGCTAAGATTAAACTTTTTCAAGTTTTGTTCCAGCAACTTGACCTTGTTCTGAGCAGCAGTTAGGTCATCCTCTAATTGTTTTTCTAGTGAGAGAAAAACTTTTTCTCTGTCATTAAAACAACTTTGTTGAGAGCTACATCTTGCTTCAGATTCTGCAAGTTCTTATTTCAACACAAAGATATTTCGACGAAGATTTTCACATTCATTTTATTTGAACGCACATCTTTTTCACGATCTTTAAGAAGGGACTGTAAGAGATTATACCCACAATTGTAACCCTTAAAGCGTTTTCTCATTTTCTTGTTTTCTAGACAGAGAGGAGTCTGAAACTTAGTCAAGCAAGATGTTGACTTCTTTTTCTTTATGAGATGATCAAAAAGCTTGATGTATTGCGAGACTTCCTCATCAACATCTTTTCCATCTTCTGAATCACTTTCATCCGAAAGATCATCCAATTGTTCATCTAGGCGTGTTTCCCAGTTATACACAGTTTCAAACAATGGATAGGACGTGAGAGATACCTTAGGATAAACAAAGCTTTGAACCAAGTAAGAACGGTTGTGAACTGGTGAAGCGTTGTTTGAGATAACACTTCTGTCCATAGAGTCAGATTGCTACAAACACGGACTTATGAGGTCTTAGCGTGTTTGCCTGCTCTGATACCAATTGAAAAAGCGGGGTATAACAACCACACCCAATTTTTTGTTCGGAAATCTGTATGGACCAAACTCCAATATAATTCCAAGAGAATCAACTAGATAGTCAGACTCAATCAAGGAAAGATATCCAAGAGTTATATATCTTCCTCTAATCAATCAGCAAATCAACATGATGGAATCCGTGAACTGATTGGTATGAGAATAACTTGGATGGTATCAAAAACCAATGTCCAAGTGTTAATCAATATCTATCCAACAACCAAAGGTCAGATTTACCAATTGATTGAACTACGCACAACCTATGATATTTCAATTATATAAAAATATAATGCGGAAAAGAAATAACACAGACACCAGAAGTTGTGTTAACGAGGAAACCGCAAATGCAGAAAAACCCTAGGACCTAGTCCAATTTTGAACACCACACTGTATTAAGACGCTACAGACACTAGCCTACAAGTTAACTTCAGACTGGAATGTAGTTGAACCCTAACCAAGTATCACACTGATTAAGGTACAGTCGCGTTCCTTATGCCTCTGAATCTCATCATGACTCTATGCAGTTGATTCCCTTAGCTGATCCCACCCACAACTAAGAATTGCTACGACCCAAAGTCGAAGACTTATGAACAAATCTGTCTCCCACATATAAGTATATTCTGATAGATAAATATGTCTCCCACAGAAGTACCCATGATGTTTTTGTCCTTTCTTTTGATAAATCAAGGTGAACAGGAACTAATCGATAATTCACTCTTATATTCCTGAAGAACATCCTAGAAATATCATTCACCTCCTAATATCTTAATTATATGGTAGTAGAAGAAGTTATTGTGGAATCAGAAAGAATGAGACGAAGAGCTTTGTGATTACTTTTTACATCATACCTATAGGAGATAAATCTCGAGCAAATATTTGAGAATATAGTGTTCAATACGATAGAACAAGTAAGATCAGAATACGCAACTACAGAAAAAATAGTTGGATCTGGCTTCATGAATCCCAAATGAAGTCTTCAAGTCGTTAACCTATAATGGTTTTGGAAAAACCTAGGTTAAAGGAGAATCGACTCTAGTCGCAACTAGGGCACAGGAAAGTGTCGGGATTAGGTTATCCAGTTGCTAGAGTTCTCCCTTATATAGTCTTTCAAATCAGGGTTAGCTTTCAATCAAAGCTAAGATAGCTTAGTAACAAAGCATTCAATATTCACCGCTAGATAAAACCTGATTTAAGATTCAAGCTAAGTTTGCTTAAAACCAAAGCAATATCTCTCCACCGTTATATGGACTTAACTTGTACACACAAATGAAAAATACCTTCATTTAGATATGGGTAACCGTGGTTAAACGTGTATACTGAGTTGGCTCAACAATAGTTAACCGAAGTTAGCCATATGAACCTTTTGTATTAACCACATTCATCTAGCACTTCTATATCAAATATGATGATCAATCAATCATGAAAAGATAATCAAATAAATTTAATTATGTTACTCATAGAGTTGTTCAATTGTATATATCTCATAGAAGTATATAAGAACCAACTGAAACAAAATCAGATTGATTCGTAATCGTACAAAGTAATTATACCGAAATCAATTCATGAACATTAAGTCACGGTTTGCAAAAAATACATTCCTTAATTTATTAATGTATTTGTTCATGAGTATGAAAACATACTTAACCAATTTTAGAACTTTAACCACTAAGTTTGCAAACTGGTACGCAAACTATAGTTCCGGATTTTGGTCTTGTCCAGCCGTTTGCAAACGGGTACACAAACAGCCATCCCGGACCTAACTCAGATAGAACCGTTCGCATACTGGTATGCAAACTTGGTTCCCGGACTTTAACAGTTAAAACTGTTCGCATACTGGTATGCAAACAAGGTTTTCGGACCTGAATCATACCAAAACAGTTTGCATACTGGTATGCATACTGTGTTGTATCCAGACAAGGGTTAATTGTTCTAAACTCCCATTTGAATCATTGAAACATCCTTAGAAGACGATAATGGATGTCTCACACATACCATTAGCTTATAAGTAATTTTCAAGTGATCAAATGATCAATACGAAACTTTTCGAGTCGACATCAAATGATTGTCTCACACAAATAATGTAAGATGTTTCAAGGCAATTTTCACATGATCATCTTTTGACTTTTAATTTAGTTTCCAACAAATAAATTGTTTACAACTAAACTCGTCAAGAATAATGATGAACGAAGATAAAGCAAAAAGCTTCCAACACATATTTCGAGAAATAGATAAGCGAGTTAAACTCGGCTCGAAAATATCAAATGCGTATAATATAAAAGTCTATATAGCTATACGACTTAGTCTCATTAGGAGAAAGAATAGAATAGACTTCTGAGTGATAGATAAGTTTTAGTCTCCACATACCTTTTGTTGATGAAGTTCCTCCAAGCTCTCCTCAGTAGATCTTTGTCTTCAATCGATGAACGCCGTGAAGCTAAAGCTCAACTACACATTCTATCCTAATCCGAGACATATCTATAAGTAGACTAGAAATCAAGACTTATAGTTTTGATCAACTAAACTTGACAAAAAAAGCTTGAGATAGCAACGCTTGCGAGTTCGACCAAGCAATGCTCTAACAGTAGCAAACGAACATACTGCCGAAAATCAAAGAGTTGTTAATCGTGCCAATGTGCAAAGTCAAATTAGGAGAACTCAATTTAGGATACGAAAACCAAAATTCACTTTTGCGGAAGATGAATGTATTTGCAGGAATTATATTTCTTTTACTGAGACTTTATTCGGAGATGCGTTACATCCCCAAACATTTTGGTAAAGGATTTTTGGAAAATTTCAAGAACAAACAATGAACCTCAACGATCGTGATGTTTCAGAGTTGAGTCAGCGCTTCAATACAATCAATCAAGAAGTTACTAGGTATGTTGTTTTACTTCAGCAAGAAGGTCCAAATTTGAGGGATGGTGAAATCATGATGGAACTCCAACAAAGGTGTCGTGTGGAATATCGTCGCATCTATGAAAAAGACTTCAAATTTGGAAGTTGTTTCGAGATTTTAAGATATTTGTCCAAATATTGTTCAATATTTATGTTTTAATTTCTCAATTGTCCACTTAAGTTCTTATGTTTTAATTTCTTAATTGTCCAATTATTAAGTTTTAATATTTTTTTAAACTATTAAATGTATCTCTAATTAAAATGTAAGACTGGATTAAGAATAGAATTAAGCTTAATTTTCAAATTCATTAAACTTCGATATAATCATTAATAGTCATTTTACTAGACATAAAACTAGACAATAATAATTTGAAATATAGACTTTAAAAATAAAAATTTGGGACAATGTTCTTCATCTTGTTAATCTTCTTCATTTCACCAAACTTCCAATCAATGCGCTAATGAACAGAGTTTCCTTTGTTTATCTTCTTCTTTGGCTTCAAATTTGTTTTGCCTTGATTTTCCTTGCCTTCAACTTTTCTTTGCCTTTTCTTAGTTGCGGTTTTGACTTGGTTAATATCCAAAACTTGAAGACTTTTTGCTTCTTACCTATTTTTCTTTATAACTATCACATATCTTTTTAACGGCATCTTCAAGCACTACTCCGGAATCAAGTTGTGTTGACGTATCAAGTTGGCTTTGAAATTGTGTCATTTTGGAAAATTCAAAAAAATAAATTAGATTGAGAAAGAGAGGAATAGAGAAATTTAGATTAAGAAAGAGAGAATTAGAGAAAAAAATTTACACAAAAATTTTGGGGTAAGTTCTGAGTTTGAAAATTACCTATTTATAGCGATAAAGAACTAGACGTTGGCACTAGAGTCAATAACGAGCGATATTCATGGTAGCGCTGACGATAAAGACTCTATCGCTGGCGATGTTGTCAATAACACTTACTAGAAACTCTGTTGCTCAATAATTTCCCACAATGGTGCAACTCAATTGCCATACCACCTGGTATACCAACCAATATTTTATTGCCATGTGCATAGGAATAGGCCTCATAAATAATATGCCAACCAAAGGAATAAAGAATGCACCAATTTCTTCTTTCTGAGTCTTGTTATCTGTATATTGTTGGCAGAAATTATTTCTTTTTAACAATTTGGACAGTGTCCACATTTAAGTTAATCCAACAAAGGTTTTTCCTTTTATCAACACTAGATTTGTGCCCGTGCTACGCACCGGGCATTATTTTTCCATTTAACTTGGTGAGCGTTTAATTTGGTGGGTGAGGGGCTTCGCTCTGTTCCGTGGCGATGTATTTTTGATTTGGCGTGCGCATGGCTATCCCGCCCCGTGGAGATATATTTTCGATTTAGTATGCGCGGGGCTTCCCCCCGCCCCATGGCGATGTATTTTTGCTTTGGTGTGGCAGGAAAATACATTAAATAGGTGGAGAATTTGTGCATATTTTATTTATTAATTTTCGCAGAAAATTTGTTTGAAATATGTGGATTTTTTTTCCTGAAAAAAGAGTCTTAATATGGTAGGTACTTGAAATTCCAAACACGGTAAGTTAGGTTTTTCTTTCGAGTTTATAATTTTTGAACCAATCATATATTGCCGAATGTCCTCACTCAAATATTGTCACGTCATGATTTCCAAATTGAATTTTGTTTCCTTTCTTAATCTTTTTCCTATTCTTGTTAAACCAATCATACGTTGCCAGGTGTCCTCACCAAAATGCTCGTTTCACAAAACTTAAAAAGGCCCATTTCGGCCAATAGGAAGTAAGAGTTTCCTTACCATTCTACGCACTTGGCACTTTTGTTTTTCTTTCCACTTGGTATGCACGGGGTTTCGCCCCGTCCCGTGGCGATGCGTTTTTGATTTGGTGAGCGCGGGGCTTCGCCCAACTCCTTCGCAACATTTAACCATGCTACGCACAGGATTCGATGAAAATTCTTTTTCTTTTAGCATATTACGTACCCGTGATACACACTCGTAAATCAATACAACGGTAAGTGAAAATCAAGATCTAAAACACTAATCTTGTTGAATAAAAAATCACCATTAGTCGTTATGTATGCACATAGAGAAGATTTGGGGGATTAAACTTGATTTTTAAAGCTTATTAAACCAAATAAAATAAGCTTAATAAGCTGCTAAAATTTAGTAGAGAAAACAAATGATCTCACCGTTATTGCCTACATTTTCGATAGTTTTTTTTTAGATAAACATATGTTTTTTTTTTTTATAAGGTGCCACTTATACCGAAAAATCAACCGTTTAAGGCAACATGCATTATGCCCAAATTAATAAAAAAAAAATTGCTTGATTAAATGACTCATTTTGGTTTCATTCATCTTTGAGAATTCAAGAAATTTTTAATAGTTCGAGTTCCATGTTGAGGAATAGAACGTGAAACTTTATTTATTTACGAAAGCTGCCACTTCGGAACACGTTGCAGCAAGTTATGCTGCCTAACACCTCTTTGTCGTCGACTTATGATTCGTAAGTGTAATTTGACTGTAGGTTGCTCCTTCATTCTTTGCATGGACATCCTGAACTCTTTGGAATTTTTTTAATTTTTTGATTCCCTAACGCAGTAATAACGGTTTCAGAATACGGTCGGTTAACGATTTTTGAATTAATTTTCTGACGATTTCATATCAATGAGTCACCTCAGCTACTAAGCATTCTTCTATGTCAACTAAAGAGAAAAGATTCACTCGAGGGTCAGTCCATTGGTCGGTAAGCTAAGAGTCGGTAAGCTAAGAATCTGAAATCGTGAGACTTATGCATCTGATTGGTGGAAATACCCAAGGTGAATCTTCCTGCTAATGGTTGAGCACCAATATAGTAATCAAACTTCAAAATAGCCATATGCCTATATGACTAAACATGTTCATTACCAAAAAAAGAAAAAGCTAATTTCAAAGTAGCTTTGAGTATTGGTTGTTAAGGGCAGAGTGCAAACGCTCTGCACGCCTAAGACATTGCCTACCTCATTAAGAATGCCAGTCTAGGTGGGATAGGGATCACCATATAAATTTCGATTTTGGCATCCATTCTTGCCGTAATTATATTCGCTGTTAGCGAACTCCTAAAAATGCACCTATTCACAACAAAATATGAGACAAAATAACTCATCAACCGGAAAAACTTAGTGATTGGGTTTACCCTCGCTGCAGCTATAAGTGTAGAACATTCTAGATCCAAGTCCAGTCAAAGATGATCAGCTTTGAGCACTCTCCTAGAGGTCCTGTTACAGCACTACAACCAGCTCCAAGAGAAGAATGCATGCTATAAACTCATACTGATGGACCAGTGATGGTGTTACTTGAACTCAGGAACATAAATAGTTTCATCATAGGTTATTCAAAACAAAGGTATGCATCACGAAAAGAAACACCAATAAACATTATATTTAATAGGGAAACTATCTGATGACGTACCGATTAATGCAGTCTTAAGAAGCTTCGTGTATCCATTATTCATAGCCTTGTTAGATTCATGATGTTTACATGCTCACTTTGAACAATCTGCATTTCTAAAAAAAAAAGGCATGTTAAGCGAGTGAAGAACAATGCCTCAAAAAACTCCTGCACCAAATAAAGCATGAATGGTTGTCCCTCAATATTTTCAGTTCTACCTGCAACACAGCCCAAAAAATTTCAGAGACTTATCTTTACAAAAATAAATTGGAAATCTAATTTTTACCTGTTCTAATTTGTTGGGTTCTAATATAATATCTTCATAGAAAATCCTTAGCATTTTTATCATCATCACTTCGCACTTGCTTTCAATGGGTAATTCAAGAAAACCAGTTAGATCACCACTCCAACCAGAAGATAACCGTTGCATCCAAAAGACATTGAAACAAAGAATAGTAGGACCATAATAAAAAATTTATATATATATATATGTGCAGTTGTTCTCTGAGACGTTGACAAACCATTGAGCATGTTCTCATTACAGCACCATAGCATGTTCTTCTTCTTTGAGTTTCAATCAACCTCCATCAGCATGACTATAAATTTTGATACTTCCAATTATATGATGGGAGAGAGTTAAGATTGGCCATAAGACGAAAAAACAGTTAGGAGGGAGTTGGTTAAGCATCATCCAATTTACTGTTGCACATGTCCTTAATTATATATATATATATATCTCTCTATACAGTCAACCTGAAGTGAAGCTCAAGCAAATCAATGCTTTCCGCTGGATCAAGTGCTCTTCCATTTAAATTGCAGCTCCCAGCCACCTGAAGTGAAGCTGTTACCCTCCACCACGGCTTCAGCCTCGAAGTTTAAATTAAATGTTATGTCTCAGCTCAAGCAAATCAATGTTTTCCGCTGGACCAAGTGATCTTCCGTCTAAATTGCAGCTCCCAGCCATTAAAAATGTAGAAATCACAAAACATATATAACTTCTTCTTGACATGCAATTGAGTTTTTAGTTCATGAATCCGGAGTACATATATGTCGTACACTCGTACTGGTAGAAACTTCTTCTGATTCTGTTTTTTGCATAGTTTTGCCATTTTTTTTTTGGTTTGATCCATGAGTTTGTATGTGAAACACTGAAATATGTGCTTTGATTCGGTTATATTCATGGATTCATCAGTCTTCTTGACATGCAGTTCAATTTTTAGTTCATGAATCCATAGTACATATATGTCAAACTGATATAAACTTCTTCTTATTCTGTTTTATACAGAGTTTTGCCATTTTTTTTGGTTTGATCCATGAGTACGTATGTGCTATACTGATTTATGTGCTTTGATTCGGTTATATTCATGGATTCATCACTTCTTGATGCAATTGAGTTTTTAGTTTATGAATCCGCAGTACGTATATGTCATACTGATAGAAACTTCTTTTGATTTTGTTTTATTCAAAGTTTTGCCACTTTATTTTGGTTTGATCCATGAGTACGTATGCGAAATACTGAAATAGATGCTAGTTTTGTTGATGTGTTTTAATATTATTATATTCTGGTCACATTTACAGGTTCAGATATGTACCCAGATTTGTAAGCAATGTGGCAGATATGTACTCAGATTTGTAAGCAGTGTGGCAGATATGTACTCGAATTTGTAAACAGTGTAGCAGATATGTACTCAAAATTGTGGTCCTTTATATGTTTTAATTAAATTTGGAGAAACCGTAATAAGGTGGTGGAGTTCACACGTGAGTGGTGCTGGGGTAATGTGGTCATTTTGCTTGTTTCAAATAATTATGGACCTAGTGATAAGTTTAAAATCCGGTTGGACTCTAGTATAACTAACTTAATGGGCTTTGGACCAACCAGCAAATTTTCCGCAATTATAGCAACCATCAAGGGTGGGCCGGTGGCGGTGGCGCTATTGTGCAAGCTTTGAAATTCAAAAATTAGAAATCGCAAAAAAAAAAAAAAAAAAAAATTAAAGAATTTAACAGACCTTTAGTTGCAAAAGAATTCAAAATCCTAATGGGATTCTTTGTTTCGTTTTAGGAAAAGTTTCCAACTTTGAGTCTTCAAGTAATTAGGATTTATTGAACATCCATATATAAGCAGCAGCATGGAGTATAACAACTCAGGAAGATTCTTTAAAACATGGATGAGCATGATGAGTTTGTGGATGCGCCTGCGTCTTTGGAACCTGACGTGAAAGATGCCGTTTATGATCCGCCAATAACCGAGGTAGCGGTGTCTGGATACCAGGAGTTTAACGAGGATTGGTCGAATCCTGATACGTTCTTGGATTGGCTTGATGATTTTGAAAACTTATTTGATTTTACGGGGTCAGAAGATCCAACGCGAGTTAGAGTTGCAGCTTCTAGTTTCAAGCCTTTTGCACAAATATGGTGGGAGAATCTTCAATGGAGCCGAGAACAAGAAGGAATGCAGAAAATCACTAATTGGTCAGATATGCGACGCGAGATGTATTACAGGTTTGTACCGGGTTCATATAAGAGTAGGGCACACGAGAAGCTGCGCATAGGCGATTGTAGGCAAGCACACAAGGAGCTAGGCGTAGACGAGTGTAGGCAAACAGTCGGTATGAGTGTGCATGATTATACACAGATTTTCCAGAAGTTGTGGTATCGAGCTGAGATAAAAGCTACCGAACAACAAAAAGTATGTCGTTACATTCGCGGACTTCAATGGGTGATTCAGTATGATTTGCTTATTCGACAAGTTACATACATGAATGAAGCCATAGAGATTGCCTATAGATCTGAGAAGCTGTGGAAGCTTACCCTTGAAGCTGGAATTGATATATGGGAACTGAGGAGAAAACAATGGGAACTGTGGAGAAAACAAGAGAAATAATGCAGATCCTAATAATCTTTCTAACAGATATTCTTTATCGTAGATTGAAATTTGTGTTTTTCTTCTCAAGTGTGGATTTTTATATTCTCTTTAAATATTGGATTTTTATTCTCTTTAAATATTTTACATTTACCAATTGTTTATGATTTTCTTCTATTTTCACGAAGTAAAATTATTGCCATAGTACTGCATTAACAATTTGATGCAAACAGTAAGACCAAAATACCCCAACAAGAAGTTTAGTGTACAATCACTTGTTCATTCTTTTGGCACAATAATTTTAGGTTGCTTTAGGAAAATTCTAGGAGCAGATCCTAGAGTTGAAAGTTAAATTATGGAGTCTGTAATTCCGTAGCATTCGAGTGGGATTAAAACTACTCACTCAAAAAAAAAAAAGTTTACAAAATTTCTTTTAGAATATTGATGCAAACGCAGCATTGTAACTTAAAATTAGCCTGGTGACATAATTTTACTATGTAACCAAAAATCTACTTGTTCATCCAATATGAGAAAAGAAAATTTACTCTATCCCTGAAAATCTGACGCCCAATGCAAATTCAGTAAATGCCTCAAATTCAATTTCAATAAATTGATTCAAGTAGCTTTATTATAGGAAAGAAGCCAATGAGTTGGCTCACATTTTAACTGCTTATGTTAATTCCAACCATATGTCTGTACTAGTACTCCCTTCCTTCTTGTATTGCTCATCTTTTAGATGAGTCTTCTCATTCCATGTAGTTGTTTTTCTCTTTTTGTTGGTCTTTTTTTCCTCTTTTTTACCTTCAAAAATATACATAAAAAATATTTAAATAAATTGAAGTAGTCCCTGCTAAACAAATCATAGTTTCCCTTTCCTTGAATACTAAGTGGTAAATGATAAGGGACCATATTTTTTTTGTCGCGGAACAAGTCTAGGATAAGCCAGAGCTCAACATCTCATGAAAATAAGACAGGCTTTAAGCAGGCCTGCCTGCCTCGACACAACCTGCACTAGGCAGGAAGGATCATATAAACTGATATCATCACTTGATTTTCTCTTATCAACGCACTATAGTGATATCGGCTGAAGTTCACGTCATCATACATCCCTGTTGCAGTATACGAAAATGATTGTTGTACCGAGAGAAAATCACATGGCTAAACGGGTGAAAATAAGAAGTGGGTTCCACATCATGCCCATTCCTAATCTAGTGCTAGGATCGATCCCACTCTAACCCTTGTTTTCCTCACCGGGATTTTTGACTGTAATAATCACGGTCAACATAGCATCACTCTTTGCAATACTGGTCATATGCACCTCTGGATGTAAGCATAAAGATGATCTTATTCACGATCCCTATCTAATACCATACATCATAAATCACCAGAACATTAAGCTATAAATTTTCCCGCCATTACTCGCTGTATATGGCGGTAAGAATGAGTTCCTCAATATCCTTTCTCTCTCGAAATTTCTCTGCAATTTCTTCACCTCCATTAATGTCTTCTTCCAAATCCATAACTGATTTTTTCAGTCCTCCTCCTAAACGAATCAAGATTTCTGAAACCCTAATTTCAAAACCCACCATCATTTCTGCTCATTCAAAATCAGGTCCTGATAATGTTGATGATGGTTCAAGTCTTTCTGTTGAGCAGAAAACCAAGATTGAATTCAATAAATCTCTTGCAAGATCTAAAAGAAACCTCAAAATCTGCACTGACAGAGTCTCCAAATCCAAAGGTATGTCCATTTCTAGGGTTTCCAATTTAGGGATTTGAAAGGGTCTTCATCTAATTAAACTGGTTTTTTCTTTTCTTTTTTCAGAGGAAGGGAAATTTGTGAAGCTGGAGGAGTTATTGGTGGAGGAGACATGGATAGAAGCACTTTCTGGGGAGTTTGAGAAAGCTTATGTTAAGACATTGTCTACTTTTGTTGAGAAAGAAATTTCTGGAAATGTACCTATTTATCCACCCACACATTTGATCTTTAATGCGATGAATTCGACTCCGTTCGATAGAGTAAAGGCGGTTATCATTGGTCAGGTATATCAAGTGTTTGATTTTATTCTCGATTTTGGTGTTTGTTTAATTTTCACATCGTGGATATTTGATATTTTTTTGTTAAAGTAGAGTATGAATGTTGTAATTTACACAAGCCACTGAATCGTGTAAGGTACAAACTTATATCGAGTGCAGTTTATGTCATTCTGTTAGTGTATCTGGAAATTGCATGATAGGTTCTAAGATGAGTGTGGAGTTTGAAAATGAATTTGCTATCTTGAGGTGTACATAGGAGTTCTTACATCTCGATGGGGAGATTTTCGAACCTACATTGCAGTGCACCATGAGTTACTTCCCTGTCATAAGTTTAGGGAGCATTCTTGTTTTACCCCTCAGTTTTCCTTCCTTCAATTTCAGTATTGTTTAATGCTCACGTCGGTTGGACTGGTACTACTTATTTTAAGGCTGTAATTAAAGGGATTCTCTTCTTGTGTGTATCTGAATGTATGTTTTCTCAGGATCCTTATCATGGACCTGGTCAAGCAATGGGTCTTTCTTTCTCAGTGCCAGAGGGTATTAAGATTCCTTCAAGTTTGGGGAACATATTCAAGGAACTTAAGCAAGACTTGGGTTGTGCTATTCCTACCCATGGGAACTTGGAACGGTGGGCATTACAGGTAACTTATAATATTAATCATGTATGATCGAATAGTTGATTTCACTGGAAAGAACTACTCCTCACTTGAACTATCT
This sequence comes from Papaver armeniacum, assembly GCA_023531295.1. Lineage (NCBI taxonomy): Eukaryota > Viridiplantae > Streptophyta > Magnoliopsida > Ranunculales > Papaveraceae > Papaver > Papaver armeniacum. Next base: position 30,878 of record JAJJWW010006310.1, on the reverse strand, counting down.
CTTCACTGCAGGGTGTTTTACTGCTCAACACTGTACTTACTGGTACGCTACTTATGCTAATTGGCTTACATGTTGAGCTTTTAAAGAATCATGATTTTTGGTTGACCACACACTTTATTTTGGGTTTTTCAGCTGAACCGTATGTTGTCACGTTGAAAGGATAGGAAGATTTTACTTCTAATTAGACCATAATATTTAAAACATCACAATCTTTTTTTTTTTATCGGTTGAAACATCACAATTTTACAATTGAGTCTTTAGTATGTTCAAGGGAAACCATATCTTGAATCCAGATATGCCTCACAAGGTTCTTGTTTATTCCAAATTTTGGTACTATTGATTCAGACCTAGAATAGTCGTATGAATATTAACCTTTTATGGTCAGTATAACTAGCAGTACAAGCATATGTTACTTTCCAAGACCTTCCGTATCTGTAAAATAAATTGCTCTTCTGAAAAGCTTGCTTGGCGCTGAGCCACCTAATTTGTCATTGTAATATAAGCGCGGAGTACTTGATGTTGACCCGTGAGTTCTATGAAGGTGCTGGCCCATACCTGGTGCTTGGAATTTGGTGTTTTACTGTATTAGAAAGATGTAAAATGTGAAAAAAGATCACTGCTCCTCTTAAAATCGAATAAAGTAATATGCATTTTCTAATTATCTTCACAACGAATCACCTGTGCTCTTGTTATGACATTGTAGTTTTAATTTCTTTTGCAGTTAGGAACCATCAGGCAAATTCTCATGCTAAAAAAGGTTGGGAACCTTTTACAGATGCAGTAATCCGAACAATTTCGCTAAGAAAAAGTGGAGTTATTTTCCTCCTCTGGGGGAATTCTGCCCAAGAAAAGTCAAAGTAAGTTCTATTTTAAAGCTATGAATAAGAGCTGAATTTATTTTGCTCTGGTTTGGATGCATCAACTGACTGGAAATATCTGATGCAGACTAATTGATGAGTCGAAGCACCACATTCTGAAATGTGCCCACCCTTCTGGTTTATCTGCAAACAGAGGGTTCTTTGGCTGCAGGTTAGCTTCCCGTTTTAATTAGCTTTAAAATTGGAATCCTGATGTTAATATCTTCTCTGTAAGTGTTATTTGAGCACTTTCATCTTCAATCTAGCCTATTTTTCTGTACGTTTTGTGTCTATGATATTCTCAGTAACTTGTACACCACATGCCATGATCTAATCTTGTTTGTGAACCCAATTTGTTTCTAATCACTTTAGTTTGGACAGATTGATATGAGATGGTTTTGCATATAATATTCTTTGAATGCCGTGGTCATTAAAGAACAAGGAATGATATATAAGTCTCTTAGGATCAAGTCAGAATAATCTGATATGTAGGTTTTGGTCTTAGTCGCAGTTAATTTTAGCCTTGCTGCTTATCCTAACGTACTTTTAAAGAGTTCAACTACCAGTGTGAACCTTTTTCACCTGCGTTCTTTCTGACAAGATAAGTCTATTTACTTTTTCGTACAATCTCTATGGCAGGCATTTTTCGAAAACGAATCAGATCTTGGAGCAATTAGGAGTCCTCCCTGTCAACTGGCAGCTCTGATTTATTTTCCGGGTAATGGGTATCACATTTTGCTCCAGTTTGGTTGTACTTGTACCTTCTCTAAGCCTTATTACGAAGCTCACCTCCAATGCTGGAACCGAAGACCTTGCAGAACTGAAAGTTCCTTTTGATCTTGCCAAGCATAATGCAGTTTTATTTAGTGTAACACTTGTGCCAGCTGGAAATGCCTAATTCTAGTCCAAAAACAGGCAGGAAACCTTTTGCAGAAGGACGAGGCACGAGATATGTCAGTAATATATGACATGAATTTTTTCACAAAATCCTTGTAAATATCTAAGAAATGCAGGTTTCTGTTTTCCTAATCTCAGAAAGATTTCCGCATTTTGAGTAATCCTCAAAAGAGACAACTGCTTTTTTTATATTATCACACTGCATTGCAAATCCAAAGCCACGGGAAGGCAAAATTTTGCTTATTTTTGTGTGCTTTTACAAATACAGTTCAGAGTTTTGGGCCTATGGGTGGGCTGGACACAAGATTATATTATTCGCTAGTCTCACTTTGGAGTCGTGAGGCTGGCAAAACCTCTGTATTAGAACGAGAAACACTCTCCACCATTATTACCCCATCCCATGCAGAAAAATCAAAACCATGCAACCAAAACAAAAATATTCTCCTCCTCCTCTCTCTCTCTCTGTGTCTAAGTTTCAGCACGCAGTATGATCAAACAAGGATTTGTTGGTCGAAGAATCAACAAGGAAAGACGTATACGATCGACATCTATACGATTATTATTGCATGATATCGGTGGTTTTATTACTCAAAAGTTGTAAATTTGTGGAAAGATATCAAAAGGTTTGAGTTTGAGGTATATTGTATGATTTAGAGCATCATGGATTTTGCCAAGAAACCTATTCCCCAGGAAGCCGTGGATGCGTTTAAGGGACCCCTTCAGGATATTGTAAACAATACAAATGCGTTCCTTTTTGGCGATCCATCAAATTGCTTAATGGCTACAAGTAGTACGTTAATTGTTGGTTGTTTCGGCGTCATGCTTTCTTTCTTCCTGTTATACCAACTTTTACGTCCGATCTCCCGCTACACCCTACAGCCTCGTATCATCGTCGAAATTGTGGTATGTCTAGTTCTTTCTCATTTTTATTTGTTTTTATCTATGACTCTCAACTCATGCACAAACCGAATTCTCTTGACATTTATATTTACCAGGACCAATCCCAAACAGTAAGCATATATTTGATAGTTTTCCTTAGCTATTACGTTTTCCTGTCATTTTAGTGATAAAGGGTTTCATTTCATTCTAGCACCGTCTTATGTTTACGGATCTCATTCTATGTTTGTGTGTTTTTTGCTAATAGTACTGGGAATGTTGGTGCAGGTAGGACTTATTATAGGAAACATCAACTTCGTGAGTAAGTTTCTGGATTTGGTTTCGAGTAAAAGCTTAACTTCTCTCACAGAAACAGGAATTAATTGTTATGCATTACTCTTAGGGCTAAGTTTTGATGTATCTATACTTGCGCATTTTCCGAGTGAAGCCATAATAGCTTATACTACTATACTCTCAACCTTCCTTGTGGCTGTTACAGCTGCACCACTTTTACATTTACAAAGTGAAGCAACAATGAATAATGAGTTCAGTTTCGTACTTGGAATATCTCTAACCTTAGCGGGTACCTCTTCGCCAGTATTAACACGGCTACTCATTGAAGCAAAGTTCGCTAAGTCAGACGTTGGACAGCTAGTTATCGGTGCAGCATCATATACTGACTTAGTCACTATGATTCTTATCTGTGTTGCTTTGATATTCCAGCCTAACACGGCAGTCAGACATCCTAAGACCATAGCGGATTCATTGGTGCAGTTTAGTTTTATACTGGTAATGGCGTGTTTTCTTTATTCAGTGATGCCATCGTTGGTAAACTGGCTGCAGAAAAGAAATCCACATGGAAAACCAATGAGACCACAAGATCTGACACTATTTGTATTTTGCATATGGTTATTTGTTGTCGTTGTAGCTGGAATTACAGGCTACAGTCAAACCATGATGTCTTTCATGATTGGAATATGTTTTCCTAAAAAAGGAAGACTGATGAGTATCATGGTCCGTAGGTTCCATGAGTTTATGAGAATGATTGTGTTTCCATTATACTTCTGCTGGGTAGGTGCAAATGCTAGTTTTACAAAAATGAAAATCGATAAGGATAATAAGTACATATTCGTCAAGTTCTTCTTCCTTCATACAATAATGTTGCTCGCGAAAGTTTTAGGAGCTTTGGCTTGTGGTATTCTCTTCAAATTTCAATGGCATATCTCAATTGCCATAGGATTGTTTCTAACCGTTAAGGGTCACCTTCATATCTTCATTGCCACTTTTGCCGTCAGTGTAAGTTAATATAATACCTTTTACAAAAAAATTATCTGTTACTTACTCTCACTTTTTTCATTTTAGCATAATTTTTAGGCTAAAATCAAAAATAAAATTAATAGTAACACTTTTGCAGAAACAGGTATTATATTCATTCTTGCGCCATATATTAATTTACTACTATTTTTTTTTTTTTTTTATGTGCATGCAGAACGAATATATGGGTACTGCCAGCTTCGTGGTGATGCTAGTACATTGTATACTATCAATTTCAGTGGTTCCTTACTTGGCGAAATTCATTATCCAACGGGCAAAGATGGAAACTACATACCCATTAATGGCACTCCAGTGGTTCGACCCTAATACTGAACTACGTATATTGGTTGGCATCCATGGACATCAAAATGTACAAACAATGATAAACCTCCTGGAGATTTCTCGAGGTAATGGTTTCACAAGTGTCTCAGCATACGTAACCGATATGATCGAGATGAACGACAACAATACTGCCATGTTTATTCCTGATGATCCAGAAGATAATGATCATCCAGGTGATGAACATCCTTCGTCTTTGCCAGAAACAGATGCTAATACCACGATGGCCGATGAATCAGTTGTGAGCATGCGAGACCAGATTACAAATATGATCTTATCGTACGTAGAACAGAGCGGCGGAGGTATTAAAGTACACAGATTGCTCGCAATCTCAACATTTTTTAACATGCACCACGACATCTACAACCTCTCCAAGGCAGTTCAGGCTTCTTTGATCATCTTGCCGTACCATAAGAATCAGAGGAAAGACAGGAAAATGGGCAACACTAACCACGGTTTCAGATACGTAAACCGCAAGGTGTTTAGACATGCACCATGCTCAGTAGGTGTGCTAGTTGATCGTGGCTTGGGGAAAACCATCTCGAGAGGGTCATCCGCAAGTGTGGCGCTTCAGGTGGCAGTTCTTTTCATTGGAGGACAAGACGATAGAGAAGCATTAGCTTATGCTTCTCAAATCACACAACATCCTGGAGTTAATCTCACCGCTGTCCGGTTCTTACAAGACGAAGAGAAAGCATTGAGTAAGGCGAAAAAGAAGACGGCTTATGCCAAGGCAATGGACGAAAAGGAATTGAATCTGGATAATGAATATTTTGCAAACTTTTATGAGAAACAAGTTGCATTAAGAAAGGTTGGGTACTCAGAAAAACATGTTGATAGTGGCAAAGATATGGTTTCTATATTGAAGTCATTGGAAAGCCAGCATTCCTTTTTCATTGTAGGGCGAGGAGGACGTGGAGGCCGAGTAACTTCTTTTCTGGAGTCTGGGGTTAGTGATTCAGAAGAATCTCCAGATTTAGGACCCATTGGAGAAATCCTTGCTGATTCTGATTTTTCTACCACAGCCTCCGTGTTAGTCATTCAACAACATTTTCGCGAAGAATTCGAAAAAGATGAATTCAAAATCATTCCTATGTAGTTGTTATCATTTGCAAACTTTAAAAGTTTGTAACTAACACACTGAAAAATAGAAAAAAATCAGAGTAGGATTAATAGGACTGTAAGTTATACATATAATTCAGTGTTACTTGTACGTGCCATAAGCTTTTCAACTTTCTTTACTTCTGTTATTTTTGATTCCCACGTCAAAAGACCGCTGCTCAAACCTGCAGATTTAGTTGACAGTATCCCTGAAATGCAGATTTTGCCTACCCAGGTGAACAAAAGAACTAAAAGAGTAAATAGTCCAACAATAACACATTTTTCTGCAAAGCATTCGTCATATTTCTGTTGCTGTTCTTTTTCCTAAGAAATGTAATTGTAAATGATCGAACACATCAAGTGTCGATGAATCAATGGAATCAGACACCAATCAACTACACTCAACAAAATGTTGACACATACAAGTACAGTTCACAAAAAGCACGATGAATTCTAATGATGGTGGTATTTCACGCTCTAGAAGTCCCTCCATGATCTTTCTCGACGTGATTCACCAGTGCTACTGGATCTCGGAAACCTCTACTGCACTTGGGGCAGACATCAATTGTCACCTTATTAGGACCACCGCTTCGATTTCCACGTTCGTGGGTTTTTTTTACATGCTCCACCAAAGCTGTAACTGAGGAGAACTTTGCCCGACACTGAGGACATTCTTCTGTTTGTCCACTGCTGCTCTGCCCTATCCCCAATTTTGAAATTCCCGCTTCAGTGGATGCCCTAACTGAAGAAGCTGCATTCATTAAGCCAGTGACCCATGTGGGTGAAGATGATGAAGAGGATGAATTTCGGCTTAGTCTTGTACCATCCTTCTGGCTCCTATTCAGGAGATTTACGAAAGGGAACCCAGAAGCAGCTTTTTTAGGTCCTGGACATTGGTGATCAGGCCCAAACCGATGCTTCAGACAGTGCTCAACGGTGCAGTCTCTGCATTTAATTGTGTTCGAAAACGTTAGATTCTCTTTGCATCTGGGAACAGGACACTTTTTCTTCTTTGTTGCTTTTTCATAATTTGATGGGTCACATTCAGTGTTAACATGCGTCTCCCAAGTGATATTAGGGTCTTCATCAGGGATTAAACGGACTCCTTTGGCACATAGTGGGCATATAACGACAGTTACGTCTTGCTTGTTGGCATTTGGACACTGGTGTTTAACAAAACTTCTATGTTCTAAACAATATACCTGTTGCAAATATAGTAGAATAGAGGAATAAAAATCGAGGAAAATGAAAAAGACTTTCAACTGAAAAGTACAAAGCTGTAAAGATGACAATGCTACTATATTAGTACAAGAAAACTTTCCAAGGGGAAATATCCCAAATTTCAAAACAACAGATCAATAACGATATGCAAAATAAGAACAAATAACACGGTGAGGCACGACAGAATCAGCTCAAGATGGAACACGATTTTGATTTCCAAATGATAACAGGATGTCCCACCCTGAAACAATTTAACTTCTGGATTAGAATTTACGTATAGCAGTGAACCTAACTCCTTAACTTAATCAGAGACATTAACAGGATGTCCCAACCAGAATCAAGTTAAGTTCTGGATTAGAATTTACGTATTGCAGTGAACCTCACACCTCAACTTAATCAGAGACATTAACTTAGACGACTTAGTACCCAAATATGATAAAAATCGCCCGAATGAATAAAAGTGTTTTCTACTCCTTTAAGGTGTTACCACCACACACATTAACAGGAATTCCCACCCAGAATCAAGTTAGCTTCTGGATTAGAATTTAGGTAATGCTATGAGCCTAATACCTCAACCTAATCAGAGACATTAACTTAGACAACTTAGTACCCAAATATGACGAAAACCACTGGAATGAAATAAAAACGTTTTCTACTCGTTGAGGTGTTACCACCACATACATTTTCCCTCTGATATCCATTTCCTACAAGATCGATTGGATGGTTCGTAATCGTCTATAGTCATTCACGCTTACAAGGAAAACAAAAGTACAGCAAAATATGGTCCATTTTGCATAATCCTCTCCTAAACAAGTTCCACTTGTGGCGCATACTCCATCCAAAATGTAAGACATACAGATATCCTAAACGATGGACCAATTTGAATGCATTCCACTACATTAAAGGGCTTACAGATGCCAATAATGTTATCCCTACATCCTTTTTATACCCTATAGCTCTTCACTGATTCCTTGAAAACTCAATCTCAATTTAAGAACCCTAAAGATTTCATCTGTAAATTGCAGGATTTACTGGTTTAAATCAAACATAATGGGTGTTCAACTCCAAAATACCTAAACAAAGAAAACTAATCCAATCCTAAGAAAACCCCAAATTTCATCATGTTATAAGCAAAGGCATCAAATTTACAAACATCTTGATAAGAATCAATTAAATCAACAAAAAGGGGTTCAGCAGAATCCTGAAATTTACAGAAGAAACCCAAAAAATTTGGAAAAAAAGAAAGAGACGAAGAAACGAACCTGATTACATCTGTCGCAGGTAAAAGGGAGGAAATCGATTAATTTACAATCTTCAACAGTGCAATGTTTACCTAGATCAGGAAATTCAGGGGTTCCCATGATTCTAGGTAAACAGATGGAAGATATTCAGGAGTCTATTGAGGATTAAGAAGAAGACTGATTCAGAATTTTTTATGAATTTTTAGAAAGAGGAAGAGAATTATATATTTCCGCGTTGAGAGAAAGTTCAAAGAAAGCGGTTGGTGGATTACAAACTTTTCTAACTTGGGTCATGGCCCAGTAAGGATTGTACCACCAAGGATACCATGAGAAATTTTTACAGTTTATATCACATTTTTTTTTGGATAAAATATGATGATTTATTTAATCTTAAGCAGGAAAATGCTGCCTAAGCATTACAGAGTTTATCCATGGTGAAAAATCCATGAACTCTTCGATACAAAGCTTGTCTTTCCTAACTCTCTTAGAGATATTATCAGCTACATTATTTAGATCTCGTTTGATATGAGATATCTTGCAAAAACTAAAAGAAGAAATCAATGTTTTTATCTTACTAATAAGATTATTACTTTCCCATCTGACTAAACTAATATCAGATGTGATAATCTTCACAACTATCTCTGCATCAGCTACGAGGTGAATTTCAGTTTGTTTGGCTCCTTAATCCAGCTCAGTGCCTCCAGAATAGCCATGCACTCAGCATCTTCGGGGTCAATCACTCCGTATCCTTTGACACCTGAGTAGGTACCTACAGAAGTTAAGAGCAGAATACCAGTGTCAGCAGTATTAGTTACATGATCAAAGGATGCATCAACAAAAACTGTATATATATTAGCAGGTGCATGCTCAGTGATGTTCAAAATATCATAACATGGATGTGTAGTGTATTTCAAAGACAAAGCAAAGTTTTGTAAATGAAATCGTATTCTAGATGCAGTTGAGATAGGGTTTAGGGTTTTATCCTCAAAGACGTTTTCACATCTTTCTTTCCATATTATCCAGCATCCCACCATCAAAGTCAGCTTCCAAGTATTCTGATCTTCTAGACCATTTAAATGATGACTGCTGAACCAAGAAATCATCCATTCTTTGATACTCCCACAATTTTCTTCTACTCTGTCAATATTTACATTCAGATGCATCCAAACAGATCGAGCAAAACTACATTGAAGTAGGAGATGATAAAGAGATTCCACTTGGCAACTGCAGATGTTACATTGAAAGCCAATACTGCTATTATAACGAGTTGTTTTATCTTTCGTCTGCACAATATCCTTAAGACACTTCCATATGAAGAGTTTGATTCTGTGAGGAATTTTCATCTTCCATAGGGCTTTCCATACTTCTTTAGAGACAACATTGAGAGTAGCTTGTTGAGAGACAGAGTTTTCTACCAGCTTGTTGTACGAACTTTTAACTGTAAATAAACCATCTTTTGTAGGTTTCCATCTAACAACATCTTCTTCCTGGAGGTTGATCTGCATTCTTATGATTTTATCTGTTACTTCCGGAGTGAACAGAACATGCAACAAGCTGATATTCCATGTAGAGCTATATGGGTTTATGATTTCAGAGACATACGTATAACTTTCATGACTTGGACAAGAAGGAATTGGTTTTTCATGCAGATTGATGATCCAATGATCCTTCCATATTCGAGTCTTCTTACCATTTTTGATCTCCATGCACACATTCTTTTGAATATTTTTGAGGCCATCTACAATACCCTTCCAAATCCATGAAGAGTTATTTCTATCATTTTGAATGTGCAGAAATTCTTCACCTCTGAAATATTTATCTCTTAACACTTTGAAACATAGCAGATCTGGTTGTGAACTGATTCTCCAAGCCATTTTTGTTAGCAGAGCTTGATTCAACATCTCAAGATCTTTAAAAGCTAATCCTACAAATTCCTTTGGTATACACATATTACTCCATGAGATAGGGTTGTTACCTCTATTAGATTTGTAGCCCCAAAAGAACTTTCTCTGCAATGTATCTAGTTGTTTAATCAGCTTTTTTGGAATCTTAAAGGTACTCATCTGGTATAAAGGAACCATTGAGAACAGCCTTCACCATTGTACCTCTACCAGCTTGACACATTGACTCACCTTGCCAATTAGCTAGTCTCCTTTCAAAAGCAGTTTTAATTTCTTCAAAAGACTTAACTTTAGATTTTCCTATGAGAAGTGGAGATCCCATATATTTTTCATTACTGTCCATATTATTTACACCAAGAATGTGACTAAGAGAGTCACAGTATGAAGGATCCAAGTTACTATTATATAAAATGGATGATTTGTCAAAATTAATGACCTGACCAGATTGAGCTCCAAAATCTTCAAGAATTTGTAAGAGATTGGTGACACTTTAAATTAGCATGTGTAAAGATAAGACAATCATCTGCAAAGAGCAGATGATTAATGGGAGGAGCACCTCTAGCTGCTTTGATACCTGGTATTTTCTTTGTTTGATGAGCCGAAGTAAGAGTTCTAGAAAACCATTTCATTGACATTATGAATAGATAGTGAGATAGGGGATCTCCCTGTCTAATTCCCCTTGAAGGATTAAACTCTGCACATGGAGAACCATTAAGAAGTACAGATAATGATGTTGTGCTAATGCATTGTTGAATGAGATGTATCCAATCTTCACAGAAACTAAAACTTATCATAACTTTTAGAATGAAACACCATTCAAGCCTGTCAAAGGCTTTTGACATATCAACTTTGAGAGCTAACCATCCACCTTGAACTTCTTTCTTCTTCATAGAATGAATAATTTCATGAGCTATGATAGTATCATCATTTATTAATCTTCCAGACACATAGGCTGACTGATAGGGAGAAATGAGTCTATCCATCAAGGGTTTCATTCTTGAGACTAAGATCTTAGAGACAATCTTGTAAGAGGTGTTACACAAGCTTATAGGCCTGAAATTCAGATGGTGTAGTAGGCTTCTTAGTTTTAGGAATTAGAGAAATATAAGTCTTGTTCAGGGATTGAGACATCTTTTTGGTGCTGAAGAAGTCCTTAACCATGTTGCAAACATCTTCTCCTATGATATGCCATTGAGACTTATAAAAACCAGCTTGAAAGCCTTCTGGTCCTGGTGCAGACCAGCTCTCCATTTTCTTGAGAGTATTAAATATCTCCTCATTAGTTGGTATGGAAGTAAGTAAACTGTTATCTTCATCAGTAATGACAGTTGGGAGATGATTATAAGATCTATCTTCAATATTAGGATTAGAAGAAGTACTTATATCCTGAAAATTCTCGGTAAGAAGATTTTTCACTTGCTCTCTTGTATGAACCCAGCTCCCATTTCTATCTTTTAATGAATCAATATTGTTTCTTGCTCTTTTCCTCTTGTAAAGAGCATGGAAATACTTAGTATTATTATCCATGTCTTTTAGAAAATTATCTCTTGATTTCTGTTTATGAAATTCATTTTGAATGTGATGCCATTTTTGAAGTTCTTCATTCACTTGGAAAGCTTTAAAAGTATTTTCTTGAGAAAAAGGAAGAGCTTGTAGTGCAGAGAGTTCCTTGTTAAGGCTATATACCTTCATATTGATATCACCAAAATGCTTCTTATTCCATTTAGCAAGTGCAATTCTTGTAAACTGCAGTTTTTTATTGAGTTTGAAAGCAGCAGACCCTTGAACATGAATGCTCCATGCTTTAGCAACTTCAACAACACATCTCTTGTCATTTAACCATGTATGAAAAAACTTGAATGGCTTCCACAATTTAGGTTGATTGTAATCAGTAATGAGCATAATTGGACAGTGATCACTGCCCATTTGATTTAGATGAAGAAATTTTGAAGAAGGAAAGCAAACATTCCATGATGGATTACCAAGAGCTAGATCAATTCTTGAGCGTTTTTTCCCAGTGCCAAGATTATTATTAGTCCAGGTATGTTCATGACCTATGAAACCCAAGTCTTCTAAGCCAATATCTTGAAGCATCTCATTAATACCACCATCACTTGAAGTAGAAGTAGAAGTAGTGGAATTAGACAGATGGATATTTAAATCACCTATTAATTAAACACCAAGGACTGGAGATGTTCTTTCCCGTTTCATTGATGAAATCCCATTGTTCCTGTTTTTTATGACCTTTCCCATAACCATACATACACGATAATAAACATTCAGGCTAACTAGGATCATCTTGGATGAGGAGATGAATCATGTTATTTTCACAGGACAAAACTTCACAAGAAAAACCATTCTTCCACATAATTACCAGACCTCCAGACAAACCAGCTAAAGATAGATATCTCACATTGGGAAAATGATATGGAGCTACAAGAGGTTTCATCTTAGCTTCATTTAATTTAGTTTCACATAAAAAGATAATATCTGGGTTTTGTGTCCTAATAATATATTTGATATGTTCTCTAGTATTTGTGGCTTTTAGCCCTTGAACATTCCAGGAAACAATTTTCATTATCAAATGAGAAGAGAAAAGACACAAAAATCCTACAAATACTAGCTTAATGAGAGAATAAGTTGATGCTCCTATATGTTGTACTCTAAGAAAACTATAAAATTTAATGTGTTTTTTCACGTAATAAATGCATGCAATGAAAAATAGGCAATATAAATGACGTAGATCAAACTTATCAAATTGAGTAAAAAGAAAATTAATTTTAACAAAAAAGGGAGGAATTACCTGACTCTTCTTATCAGTGGTAGAAGTTTGCTTATCTCCATTGTGACCATGTGAGTATTCTGGTTCATCGTGTTGGTATCAATGATGTTAGCATTGGAAGAAGACTCAAACTCTGTGATATTGATGCTGCCTTCCTCATTAGATCTGGGCTTCTTTCCAAGTCTTAAATATTATGTTTCTTCTGTAGCTTTCCCTTTTAGTAAAAAGTCCATGTTTATGATCCATCCATCCTTTGGAGGGACGAAAATAGAACTCTTAACAAACTTCTTTTGATTTTTTTTTTTGGTTCTGGAGATGAAGAAAAATTCATAGCGGTGATAGTTTTCCTGACACTGTTAGCTTTCCTAAAGAAATAAGGTTTTTCATGCGCCTTTGCCAAATAATTTGCTGCATCTTTACAAGCTCCATTGCAATAGTTAATTACGTAACACTCCGTACAGATACTAGGAGGTTGTCTTTCATAAAAAAACATTGCTAGCGAAAGACACCTGTATTTGTTAAAGCTTTAACACCTCTCCTTATTGGCATCGATAAATCCACATTCACACAAACTTTCACAGGGTCACTGCCATTAGGGATGGCATCCTTTGGCTCTATGCTTGTTACCTCACCAACAACTTCCCCAATCTTGGTCACAGATGCAACATTCATATGTTATGATAAAAGAAATTTTAGCTGGATCCAAAATTGTTGAAAGCCCCAGTGCTTGATAGTATAGACCATCTCAGGGATGTAGTCATGTACCACCAATAAGTGCTTGTTGATGTGCCAAGGTCTTTGCTTAATCACAATGTTTAACAGATTCCAATCACTAAACTTGAAGATCATAATATTTGGTTCAAACTCCACAATTCTTAGTTGATCTTGAGTTAAGAACGGCCAGGTAAACTTAATGAATCTTTCAACAGTGTCATAGTTCATTCTTCCCTCTATAATAACTTCCCAATCGCAGTTGCTTCCCAGTTTGAATCTTCTTCCACACTCTCAGTATTCTCTTTCCGAAAAACAACAATATCAATTGTATCACCCAAATACAAAGTAGCTTGTTTGAATTTGTTAACAAGATCACCTACAGTACTTGCGTTTTTCTCCTCCATGGTTACTCTTTTTTTCGATTTATGATAAGAAAAATAATCTCGATGGTTCATAGGTTTTATAAGAATATCATAAACGTGTAACTGGAGATAATTTGGAATTGAATTGTCGAGATATTCATGCTTGAAATAAGGTAACAGATTTGAGCGAGAGTTCTGATGAGTTTGGTAACCCGAACAACTGTTAATTGACCAGAGGAGCAGAGAAAGGAAACTAAGTTTCCTAATTTGTTTGACTATTTGAAATTTGAAATTTTTTGAATTATCTTCAAGGAGGGATGAAACCGTGAGTTGAGTTACCGAGTTGGGACGGATATGAGTCTTCTTCCTCCTCACATCAATGAAACCATGGATACCAACACAGATGAAACCTGCAAGCAAACGCTTATAGAAAAAATAAATTGAGCTAATATAGTTTATATCACATTTATCAGGTCAATTCTTATGGGATGGCTTGCTCCCCCTATGAAATGTGCAAACATGAAAAACGGATGGGCGGCCAATAAATTGAGGGTTTACCCATGGCATCCTAACATGAGACGCATTATTTTTGTAGCACTACACGGCTGAACAAGAAATATCAGCAGCTATACACGGTCAAATATAGTTTACGAGGCAAAAAAAACACTGGAAAATGGTCCATATTGCATAATCCTCTCCTAAACAAGTTCCATTGGTGGCTCATACTCCATTCAAAAGGTAAGACATACAAAATGTTTTCAACTACAAAACTCTATAAATTAATATTGTCGAGACCATCAAAATTTATTAATTAAACGATATATTAATTAACCGATAAATTAATAATCATTAATTAATATTTTATTAACTTATAAATAAATTTCAGGATAAAGAGTATTACATTAACTAGTTGGAAGCCTAACAATCTAAGCTCCAACAACTTACTACTAAATTAATTAAACAGGTTGCTGTGTTGGCCTACCAGCGAGCCTCATGGGTGACGTAACCAAGGGAGCCGAAGCGGATGGGGGCTGAGATTGTGTCACAAGGGTGGAAAACTAACTTTACCTTCCATGTTAATTTCTGCAATATTACGTCATTGGGGGTTCGAACCTGGGACCTCCTATGACGCGTGAAACTTTGGGGAACGGGGATGACCAGCTGAGCTAGGTACCCGTTTGGACAAAATTGATGCTTTCGTCATTGTAAACTTCGATCAACAGATAACACAAGTTTAGACAATTCGAATGAACATACAGACAGTGAAATCACTCAAGACTTGCAAAATTTGATCAATAAATTGGGCTATCGCAATTCAATGAATGTCGAAGATGTCCTAATTATCCAAAAGAAAATGAAGTTACACAGTTGTTCACTAATGAAGAAATAATCAAGAGCGTTATGGGAACTGATAAAGATGTGGAAGAAGATTATGAAAGTTCTATAATATATCCCCCTCACGAAATGAGGCTATTAAAGCGACAATTACATTGAATAATTTGTTGCTGAGTTATGAGAAAACAACACCAATTTTTTTTTTACAATGATAAGAAAAATTAGAGATGAAATTCAATGCGATATTGATTTTAGCAAAAATAAATAAATCATTTTTCAAAAAGTCTTCGTAAATCAGTAATGTATTGAATATATATATATATATATATATATATATATATATATATATATATATGCATTATTAATTTATATTTCATATGGGGTCTACACAGGTAATCAAAAATGTATTATCTTATAATTTTAGCGAATTATTAATTTGTCATGCTGTCACCGACTCGGGACCGGCCAAAAATATTATTTAAGAGAGTTTATTAAATAATCAAGTATTAATTAAAAGAGTTTCTATTGTAGATTAACCTAAACGATGCACCACTTGTGGCGTATACTTCATGTTATCCCTATTAGTTCCTCGTTGATTTCTTAAAAACTCAATCTCAGCTTAAAACCTCTAAAGACTTCAGCTGTGACTTGTAGGATTTACCGCTTAAATTAGACAAATTGGGTTTTCAACACCAAAATTCCTAAACGTACGTAAAAACTAATCCACTCCTAAGAAAACCACATACTTCACGTATAAGAAAAGGCATAAAATTTACTAACATATTGATGAGAATCAGTTGAATCAACAAAAAGGGATTCAGCTGAATCCTAAAATTTTGGAGAAAACCCCAAATTAAAAATTGGGAAGAAAAAAAAACGAACTTGATTACATTTTTCGCAGGTAAAAGGATAAAATCTATTAATTTACATTCTTTAGCGGTGCAATATTTACCTAAAATGACGAGGATATATACCAAGTACACCATAATCTTTTCGTATCAACCTATAAGTTTGTTACCTTGTGTGATCGTCTATGGAAAAAGTCGAGACAATATAAAAAATAAGGTAATCACTTGATAACAGTTACGGTACTAGATTGATACTATATGATCAATATCAAGTGCTTTGGATTAACGTATCTTGTATTTACTTATAAATGCGGAAAGTAAAAGTAAAGACACAACAAGATTTTATCAACGAGGAAACCTAAAATGCCGAAAAACCCAGGGATCTAGTTCAGTTTTGAATACTCTCATAATTAAGTCGCTATACAAAGACACTACCAAAATTTGTATAGTTGAGACCAAGTAAACTACCCCTAGTTACTTAGTTTCCTCAATATACATGCACCTACAACCAATCCATCCAACGCATGTGAATCCTAATATATATTCCACCATCATAAGTTTCTTCAGTCCCTCTGAAGACTTTAAGCACTCATCCTTTTGGGATCGTCTTCCAATCAGTAAATGACTAATATGTTTGGGAACTACTCTTATGTCTCAAGAAGTGAATCATAGATATATGATGTTGAGTGTGACAAAATATTTTATTGTTTAAAATGAATAAACCTCCTTTGTCGGGTTAGATCTTCCAAGATCTTGATTAAACAGGTTAACCAGATCAAGTTAGTAAGAACTACATATTCGGATACTAAAGAGTACCACCAAATGATAGCTTGTCGATCTAAATACGACTAGTCAATAATAAGTCTACAAAAATAAACCATATCTAGTCGGATCCCAGGATATCAAGTTTGCGCACGAAGATAGAAAACGAATAATAAAAATCTTATTGTCTTCAATCTTCAATAGTCTTTTGTACCTGCACCATAACAAACTTGATTCATGACTTATGAATGATCACGCACAGAACGGAATCAATTAAAAATGGATGATCACAACTCAATATTATACTCTTTATCTAGTTTGAGTTGCTTCATATGAGAAGTGAAGGTTCTCAAGAATAAACAAACTAGGTGCATTCCAGAGATAACTACCATTAGTCAATGAAATTAATAATAGAAAACTAAAATAACAATGCAATTCTAGTTTCCCACCAACGGTACTAATAGATTCTTCTTGATCCCAAAGAAGTCTTTAAACTGGCGGACGTAAGAGATTTCGCCTAATTAGGTTACTCTCCTCTCTAAGATAGTATTATGAGAATACTATTTTTCGGCTACACTAGAAACATCAAAGATGAAGTCTTCCTGGCTCAGTATGAGTTTGTAAGAAGAACAAACTTCACTATTATTTGAGGGTGAAAACCGTTCCTGCTGATTTTGGTAATTTTGAGTGTATGTGGGTGAGAAACGAATCTAAACCCTAAACAATGTACTTGCACGGAGTAATTTTGATTCGAGAGATCAACTGCATAATTCTGCCTAAACCAAGAAATGGTCGTTCGGGCTTGCTTCGGTCACAAAGTGAAGGAGAATGGTTGGTCTTAGGGAGGAAGCGAAGAAAGTGTTGAGACCAATGGTTGATTATGTAAGTGTAGGCGTTTGACTTGTATCGTAAAGTTGAACAAGCAATGGATGAAAAAGCTATCAGATGATTTCTGGATGTTGTATTGTTCTCCCAACCAAAACTTGTTGTTTGGTGGAAATAAGTGAGACCTATTTATACAAGTCATAGTGAAACGTACCCTGGTCTCGTAGGAAGTGGAAACGATTGAGTGGTGGAAGAAAAGAGTAACGTGTAACTATTAGACATTATGCTTCCATGATGAGTGAAGTGAATTCGTGTAACCGCCAGTTATTACGCTTCCATGATGAAGTAAATGAATTTTTTATACCGTTACTTTTCACCACCACTAATTATCCCACTTCATGACACTTTCTTGTAACGGGCGCATTGCATGCCGCACGCTGTAAACCGCTTGACCAATACCCCGATGAGCATCCCCGCTTTATGACATATTTTGATGTCTCGAGTGTTTTCGTGGAAAACATGTAGCACTTTGCTACGTGTGGCAAGTTAAAATCGAGAGGCTTGCTGCAGGTAAATAACATGTGATGCTAGGCTCGTTTTTGCTAGTCGCCTAAAACTTGTAGCGAGCTTACCGATTTAGTGGAGAACGTCAATGGCCGAGATCGCATCTTATGAATAAGGGTAGTCGTTGATTGTGGCTACCTTGTAAATCCGAATATTTATATTCATGCAATTTTCTCGTTCAATTTGATTCTAACTATTGCAACAAGTAGATTCTCAAAATAACAAGTGTAAATCCGAAGCATAGAACATCAAAAACCTAGGTCCAAGTATGCTCTATCAAAAGATATAACAATTGCTTAACAAAAATCATTCAAACAATTTTCGATCAAGGCAAATAATCATATAATAATTGCAAATAAATAGATAAAATAGAATATACCACTTCTTGTTGGAAAAATAGCTTCCTCTACCGCCTCAAAGAATGGGGTTTAGCTCCTCATATTAATCACTTGCACAAAATACATGTTTATAGCCCAAAAGTTGATTAAGAGGATGAAAAAGGTATAAAACAGCGTGTTAAAGTAATGAATATAATTGTTACAGAACCACCATTCTGAAGAAACCTTAATATAAATCAAGCTATTCAAATTAGTTGTTGGAAAAATTGTTACAAAGGTGATGAATTTGAAAGAATAGGTAACAGATTAAGCGACTGTCTTTTTCTACTGTTCTCTGGTTCTTCTTCTTCCTCTCGCCTGTGTCTCTGCAACTCGATTGTTTTGTCTCTGCAATGCTTCTAAACCTCCCCAAAGTTCACGTAACCCTTCATTGACTTCTCAGCAACCTATATATAGCCGGCAGACCCAAATAACCCGAGTTTATCTTTTTTTTTCCTCCACTGCAAGTTCCCCGGAATAATTCTCCCTAACTTTCTATGCACGCGTCTGCCGAGTTATCCTGACTCTCCCACACTCCCTTGAGACTGAATCAAGACCAAATACGTTCAAATCTCGCATAAAATCTTTGCCTAATCCTTCATGGATTCTAAAAATCCCGATAATATTTCTCTTCCCCTTTTTCCTTAAAACTGAAGATATGAACCTATTTTGTCGAATCTAAAGATGGTACCAACCCTGTTTTGACAAACCAAGTGAATCCCATCCCTTCTCCACGTCAGAACTCCGACTAAAACTGTCCCTGGTCGATAACAAAACCTGGTAAACTTCCAACGCCTCTGTTTTCTTCTCCCGGTCGATCTAGCCCAATTTGTTCGATACAATCCATTGTACCAAGCCTGTTATGCTATTACAGGTCCAGTACAACGAAAATAAGCCATTGAATCTCCATAGAAATCGCTCAAAACTCGAACTCCAAATCTGCTTCGCTGCTGCCATTGTTTCCCGCCAAAAAGATTCATTTGAATCGTGAAGAAGAAGAGGCGCCCCCTATACAGAGTAGGGGTGCGAATAGCAGCTGCCTTGGGGGTGTCCTGAGGGTGCCCCTTAGTAATTTGGGGTACCCCTTGTCCATAGTGAGAGTCCAAATAGCATGTTTCCTCCGGGAGCTTTTACCAACTTTTCGAGCCGATTTTTCCAATAATGTTTATTGGCCAAAAATACCTACACACGCATAAAACACCATAATAAGTACAAAAATGAGCACTATCAATATAAAGAATTGAGACAAATTAGACAAAAATGTGTTTATCAAATACCCCCAAACTTATAATTTGCTAGTCCTCAAGCAAAAATAAAATAAAAATAAAATCCTAACTCACTGTCTCAGGCATCGTCGATTGCATTTAGCGTATGCAATAAGCATTTAAACCCCTAGGTGGCCCTAGTGGCCGAGTTATAGTCCCAGTAGGGTTTACAAGAGGTGTACCCACAAAACGTTTATACTCCAAACCCTAGCTATCTATACAGAACCTTGGAAGGCACTAAAGAATCTCCTTGGTTGGCATACTTATTGATTACAGGAGGAAGTACCCCTGATGCGAAATTCCAATTGTTGTACACGCAGTTTGCACTCAAAGCATACTAAAATTCATGTATAAGTCACAGAGCTCTACTCTGATAGTTTTTGGACATCATAACCGGAGTCAACCAATCACATGGATAGATTAAGAAGATGGATGTAGAGAAAAATGTAGATGGTTTTGATGTTGACTAAGGTGAATAGTGTTTCTCATATCTGTCTGAAGGCCACTGCCAAAATGAACCTATCCTAATGGACTGAGATATTGTTCTGGACTAATATCAACACACTGGCATATACAAGGGTACCAGTGGTCGATAATCCTAACTCTAGGTCAACACAACTGGCATATACAAGGGTTCCAGTGGTCGACTTTATTGAATTTATTACGGTTGGTCTGATGGTCTGGTCTCAATTTCCATTTTTTTTTTTTTGGTATCTCAATCACTCTATTTCACCTTAACAGTGGTAACAACTTGAATCGTGAGCCCCACCTAATCACTTAGAGAAACATATTTTAAAGAAAACAAAATAAAAATAGAAGTTAAAAGTATTCAACGATATATGGCGAAACTACCATGTTTTTTCTTTTTTAATTCTAACACCCGAGCTCTCGTGCTTTTATGAATAGAATCTTTAGATGTTTCCATCTAATAAGATTGGTTCCTCAACTCCTACAACCAAAATGCTTCCATCCACTTAGATTGGTTAGTGACATCCTTAATAAGCATAAATTTCTAGCTCTGGAGTTTATTTATTGTAATAAAAAGGTAACAAAAGTTTCTACCCCACCCTCAAACTTAAATCTAACATTGTCCTCAATGTTTCTAATTAAAGAACAGTACCAAAAATATAAGTAACATGAGGAAATAGTAAAGAGAGAAGTCGGAAAGATAGTACTGTGGTGAAGTGTAACCAAAAACCTACAAAAATAATATACAACATACAAACCGCCTCGATGGTCAATCAAGGTAAACAGGGTCCTCCAGAGGACCTCCTCAACATCATCTCGTAGGAAAAGTCTCTAAAAGGGATTCAATCGCTGACCGTTAACCTTTGAAGAACTACTACCATCTGGTGTCTCAATCTCAATAGCGCCATGAGGAAAAACAGATACGACCACAAAGGACCTACCCACCGAGAGCGCAACTTCCCTGGAATAGATGCAAAAGAGTGTCATACTGAGAAGAACTTTTGACACTGGAGAAAATGACTTTCGTAAAATATTCTTATCATGCACAAGTTTCATTTTGTTCTTATACTCCTTAGCACTATCGAATGCATCTCTACGAATCTCGTCCAACTCATTGAGCCTGAGCTTTTAGGAGCTCCGCCTTGTCAAGTGAAAAGTTTAAGTTCTTAATAGCTCCAATAGGCTCTATGCTCTAACTCAACAGGAAGGTGACATGCCTTGCCAAACACTAAACGATAAGGTAACATTCCAATGGGTGTCTTAAACGCAGTACGGTAAGCCCATAAGGCGTCAGTAAGCCTCGGCGGCCAGTCTTTCCTTTTATTATTAACTGTTTTCTCTAGAATACGCTTAATTTCCATGTTTGATACCTATACCTGACCACTAGTCTGTGGGTGATATGGGGTTTCTACTTTGTGGGTAATACCATATTGTTTCATTAAAAGTGCAAACGGTATATTACAAAAGTGTGAACCTCCATCACTAATTATAGCTCGCGGTGTACCAAAACGTGTAATTATGTTCTCTTTCAAAAACTGGACTACAACCTCGTGGTCATTTGTTTTACACGAAACCGCCTCAACCCACTTAGACACATAGTCTACAGCGACAAGTATGTAAAGATAACCAAAAGAATTAGGAAATGGACCCATAAAATCAATGCCCCACACATCAAAGACCTCAATCACTAAAATAGGGTTCAAAGGCATCATATTTCTACGGGAAATGGTTCCTAACCTCTAGAAACGTTCACAAGAAACACAATGAATATGGGAGTCTTTAAACAACGAAGGCCAATAAAAACCACACTGCAATATCTTAGAAGCAGTCTTCTTAGCACTAAAATGAACCCCACATGCATGTTCATGAAAAAAGGAGATAATACTAGACTGGTCACTCTCAGGTATACATCTCCTAATAATCTGGTCTGGACAATACTTAAACAGATAAGGATCGTCCCAAAAGAAATGCTTAACCTCAAGCAAAAACCTAGAACGATCTTGCTTACCCCAATGTTGAGGTATTCGACCAGTAACAAGATAATTCACTATATTCGCATACCAAGGTGATTGGGAAACAGAGAACAATTGTTCATTAGGAAAGCTATCCCTTATAGGAAGGGAATCATTAGGGGAACTAACAACTAGCCTAGACAAGTGTTCTGCTACTACATTTTCGGCTCCCTTTTTGTCTCTAATGTCTTGACAAAATTCTTGTAACAAAAGGATCCACCTAATCAATCTAGGTTTGGTATCCTTCTTAGACAAAAGGTATTTCAAATCACATGATCAGTATAGATTACGATCTTAGAACCTAATAGGTAGGATCTAAACTTATCCAAGGCAAACACGATGGCTAACAGTTCCTTCTCGGTAGTCGTATTGTTCATTTGGGCATCATTTAGAGTTTTGCTAGCATAGTAAATCACATGAAGTAATTTGTTTTCTCGCTGACCTAGCACAACACCTATAGCATAATATGAAGCATCACACATAATTTCAAAGGGTAGGTTCCAGTTAGGTGCCTGGATTATCGGGGCAGTAGTGAGTAATTTCTTAAGCTTCTCAAAAGCCTCTAAACAAGCATCATCAAAGACAAACTTAACATATTTTGCAAGCAAATTGCAAAGAGGTCTAGAAATCAAGCTAAAATCCTTAATGAATTGATTTAAAACCTCGCATGCCTAGGAATGACCTAATATCTTTACGGTTTTTGGGACTGTAAAGTCTTAATAAGGTCAACTTTGGCTTTATTTACCTCTATACCCTTTGAAGAAACAATGTGCCCTAACATAATTCCTGATTTAACCATAAAATGGCATTTTCCCAATTAAGCACTAAATTCTTTTCCTTACACCTAGTCAACACTAATGTCAAATGATGCAAGCACTCATCAAAAGATGAACCAAATACTTGAAAAATCATCCATAAAGACCTCTAAAACCGTTCTACCATATCGTAAAATATGCTCATCATACAACGTTGAAAAGTCGCAGGGGCATTACATAGCCGAGAAAGACATGCGTCTATACGCAAAGGTACCAAAGGGACAGGTAAAGGGGTTTTCTCTTGGTCTTCTGGGGCAATAACGATCTGATTATAACCGGAGTAGCCATCTAAGAAGCAATAATGACTATGTCCAGCTAATCTCTCTAGCATTTGGTCGATAAAAGGAAGGGGAAAGTGATCCTTCCTTGTGACCTTGTTCAATTTCCTATAGTCGACATCTGACACACGCCATCCCGTGGTCACTCGGGTTGGGATTAACTCATTATTATCATTACGGACTATAGTGATACCCGATTTCTTGGGGACAACTCGAACGGGTCCGACCCACTTATCGTCCGAAATTGGGTAGATAATACCCGCATCAAACAACTTAAGCACCTCTTTTCGAACTACCACTTTCATGTTAGGTTTCATTCGACGTTGCATCTCCCTAGAAGGTTTGGAGTCTTCTTCTAGATGAATCTGATGCATACACACAGTAGGACTTATACCCTTAATGTCTGCTATAGTCCACCCTAAAGATTCCTTATTATCTTGAAGTACTTTTACTAGCCTACTTTCCCGATCACTATCCAAATCGGAAGCTACAATCACAGGTAAAGTCTCAGATGGGCCTAAAAACACATATTTTAGAGTGTCGGGTATTGGTTTTAGGTCCAACTTAGGAGGCTCTTCTAAAGAAGGAATTAAGGTAGTCTCAGAAACTGGTAATGGTTCGAACCTATGTTTCCATCTATCAGTGTCTAACACAGGGGTAGAATCTAATAGAGCATTCACTTGTTCAATAGTGCTATCGTTGTCAAAATCTAAACCAAAATGGGATAGACAACTTTCTGATGGGTCCTCAGACAAGATGTTTGGTAATGACTCCTGAACTAAGGCTTCTATCATGTTCACCTCTTCAACACATGTGTCATCTAGCTCATAAGGTAGCTTACTTACATTAAAAATGTTCATCTCCATAGTCATATTACCAAAACATAAATTCATCACACCATTTCGACAGTTAATGATCACATTAGACGTAGCTAAAAATTGGCGACCTAATATCACAGGTATCTGGTTCTCTGGGTCGGGGACAGGTTGGGTATCTAGGACCACGAAATCCACTGGATAAATAAACTTGTCGACCTCAATGAGAACATCCTCAATAACACCTCGAGGAATTTTAACGGACCTATCAGCTAACTGCAATGTCATCTGAGTAGGTTTCATTTCACCAAGTCCTAGATGTAAGTACACATGGTACGGAAGTAAGTTCACACTTGCTCCTAAGTCAAGTAAAGCTTTTTCTACCCTGTGTTTACCTATTGTACAAGCAATGGTAGGGGAACCTGGGTCTTTGTACTTTGGAGTTGTGGTGTTTTGAATGATTGAACTTACGTGACTAGCTAAAAAGCTTTCTTATGGACGCTAAGTTTTCGCTTTCGCGTACACATATCCTTAAGGAACTTGGCATAAGCAGGAATTTGCTTAATTGCATTTAATAAAGGAAAGTTTATGGTAACTTGCTTAAAAACCTCCAATATGTCATTAAAGTTCGATTCCTTCTTTGTTGGTACTAATAACTGGGGAAACGGGGCTCTAGGCACGGAATCATACCTCTCAGGAACCAAATTCGCATCATCAGAAATTTTATCAGTCCCCTCAGCTAGTGGTGGTCTTGAGGGGTGAGATCCTGAGGGGTGAACTACAGTATGTTCACTATCGGGCATGGTTACCTGATTGTCTACTACTCTACCACTCCTAAGGGTTCTAATAACATTCAACTGATTCAATGTTTTTGCACCTACTTCATGAACTCCTCTAGGATTGGGATTAGTCTGACTAGGGAACCTTCCATTATCTCTCTCACTTAAGGTCTTAGCTATTTGGCCCACTTGAAGTTCTAACTTAGCAAGAGTCTGAGCATTAGTTTGAAAGTTCTGCTTGGTTTCTTGTTGAAAACTAACATAGATCTCTTGCTAACATTTCCTGAGTTTTTGCTAACATCTTAATAGATTCCTCTAAGCTAGTCGTTTTATTTTCTCGTCTTGAAGAATTCTTAGTGTAACCAAAACACAGGGGAGCATTAGAATTACTAAATCGACCTTGACTCGGCCCTTAGACCAATAAAAGTTCGGATGGTTTCTCCAACCGGGATTATAAGTTTTCGAATATGGGTCAAACTTTTGACGATTATCAAATCTAGTGTTATTATAGAGAGCATTGGCTTGCTCTTCATTATTCTGGCCTTCCCAAAAAGGCTCCAATCTACCACAAGTGTGACCCACTTCTAAAGCTTCTAACCTTTTTGCTATTGCAGTAATTTTGGCATATGATTCAAAGCCTCCTTCTACCATATTAACGTTTCCTCTGCCTAGAAGAATTTTTTTCCGGTTCCCTATTATTTTCCCATTGTTAGGTGTTTTCGGCGATTTCATGCAAATATGTCATCGTCTCATCAACTGTTTGGTTTTCAAACCCACCTGTACACATAGATTCTACTGTTGTCGTAGTGGAATAATCTAAACCCTCATAAAGGATCTGAACTAACCTAACCTTTTCTAAACCATGATGAGGACATTGGGCTAATAAATCATTGAACCTTTCCAAATACCTTTACAAAGATTCTCCCTCTTGTTGAGAAAACGTGCAAATTTGCGTCTTAATAGATGATGTTTTGTGCCTAGGGAAAAACTTGTTCAAAAAGGCAGATGTAAGTTGTTCATATGTTTCAATTGAACCAGAAGCCAAACTATATAGCCACTATTTAGCTTTATCTTTCAAGGAAAAAGGGAATAACCTAAGTTTCAAAGCATCATCATCAAGGTTTCTAATCTTTAGGGTACTACAAATTTCCTCAAAGTCCCTAACATGGAAATAGGGGTTTTCATTTTCTTTCCCTAAGAAGATTGGGAGCAAATTTGTAAGGTCCCGGTGTTTAAGTTCATAATTTGATTAAATTTTAAATTAACTTTGATACACGAGGGATGAGTAGTTCTAGTCGGGTTCAACAAAGCTTTCAAAGTTGTCATTTACGCACTATCGAATATTAGGGATTGTCTCCTCAAACGGACGTTCAAAAAAGGACTTTTAAAAAATCGGACTTTCTAAATTGAGGTAATCGAGACGCTTAGAACTACTAGGTTTCTCTTTAACAAATCTACCTAGGGCGTCTCTTTTACGTTCAGGCATACAAAAGAATAAGGACGGGGATTCTATGCAATCACAAAACAAGGCTGACTCAACCAAATTAAACCTATTTATTTATAGCAAACAAAAAGCATGATGGCTCCACTTAGATTGTTTCTAGACCAGCGTCTAATCTTCCGAAAGGAAACTAGGTACAATTTTAGCAAACCTCTAAAGAACGAGTTAAGCTAATAAGATACCCAATACAGTCCTTTTGAATGACTTTCCTACAAGCTCGTTACCTTATCGATCTCGTTCTAGTCAAAATTTTAAGCTTGGGTTCGCGTTTGGTATCGTTTTCCTAAGGCGGGCAAGAAGAGAACGGTGATGAAATCCGAACCCTTATCTTGTATGGCCAGGCCTTGCCCTTTACTAGGAAATTAAAGTCCGTGTTCAGTCCTCAACATATATGCATACGAAGGAGTCCAGTAACTCGCTGACAGCGGATTCACGAGTGTTTAGAATCTTACCTCCCGTTCCAAACGGGGGATGAATCGGTTGTAGTCGACTCGGGCCACTAACTCCTATGTCAGTGTACAAACCCAAGGTGCGGAGACAATATCGCAATTGTCCTCCTTCTCTGCAAACAGTTTATATTTAAATTACCCTTCCGTAGGGTAAAAATAAAAATAATGTCCCAAAGTCCAAAAGTCCAAAGTGTCCAAAAGAAAAAGAAAAATTACAAAAATAGATAAACCCTAATACAATTTTTTTTTCTTTTTTCTAAAAATAAACAAACCCTAAAAAAAAAAAAAAAAACTAAAATAAAATTGTCTTCTTTTTCCTTCTTTTCGCTTTAATCTTTAGCTCCAAGTCTTTATAAAATCACCAAACTCCTTGGCTCAATTTTCTTTATGGTACAGAACCTGTAGACAAAAGATAAATACCCAAGAACGTAAAAAAGAACAAAAAAAAAAAAATAAATAAATAAATAAATAAATCTAAAACCCTAAAAACAAGTCCCCGGCAATGTCGCCAAAAATTGGTGTGATTGTGATAGTGGTAAATAAAGTGATTCGATTCTCGAACTTGTGAAGGATTTTTTTAGACTCAAATAAAACTAGAAAACTCACTAAAAACTATAACAAACTCAGACAAAGATGTTACCAATATTAAAAGACACTGAGGCTAAGATTCCACTATTTTCCAAGTTCAAAGTGATTTAATCCCAATATTTATATTCATGCAATTTTCTCGTTCAATTTGATTCTAATTATTGCAGCAAGTAGATTCTCAAAATAAAAAGTGTAAATCCGAAGCATAGAACATCAAAAACCTAGGTCCAAGTATGCTCTATCAAAAGAAATAACAATTGCTTAACAAAAATCAATCAAACAATTTTCGATCAAGGCAGATAATCATATAATAATTGCAAATAAATAGATAAAATAGAATATACCACTTCTTGTTGGAAAAATAGCTTCCTCTACCGCCTCAGCAATGGGGTTTAGCTCCTCATATTAATCACTTGCACAAAATACATGTTTATAGCCCAAAAGTTGATTAAGAGGATGAAAAGGTATAAAACGGCGTGTTCGTAACATATATAATTGTTACAGAACCACTGTTACAGAGAAACCTTAATCGAACTGTTGCGAATTCAAATTAATTGATGGAAAAATTGTTACAAAGGTGATGAATTTGAAAGAATAGGTAACAGATTAAGCGATTGTCTTATTCTGCTGTTCTCTGGTTCTTCTTCTTCGTCTTTCCTGTGTCTCTGCAACTCGATTGTTTTCTCTCTGCAATGCTTTTAAACCTCCCCAAAGTTCACATAACCCTTCCTTGACCTCTCAGCAACCTATATATAGCCGGCAGACCCAAATAACCCGAGTTTATCTTTTTTTTTCCTTCCATAGCAAGTTCCGAGAATAATTCTCTCTAACTTTCTATGCACGCGTCTGCCGAGTTATCCTGACTCTTCCACACTCCCTTGAGACTGAATCAAGACCAAATACGTTGAAATCACGCATAAAATCCTTGCCTAATCCTTCATGGATTCTCAAAATCCCGATATTATTTATCTTCCCCCGTTTCCTTAAAACTGAAGATATGAACCTATTTTGTCGAATCTAAAGATGGTACCAACCCTTTTTGACAAAAACCAAGTGAATCCCATCCCGCCTCCACGTCGAACTCCACTAAAACTCCCCCTGGTCGATAACAAAACCTGGTAAACTTCAACCCTCTGTTTTCTTCTCTCTACGATCTAGCCCAATTTGTTCGATCAATCCATTGTACCAAGCTGTTATGCTATTACGGGTCCGAAAGACAACGAAAATAAGCCATTGAATCTCCATAAAAATCGCTCAAAACTCAACTCCAAATTTGCTTGGCTATTTGCCATTGTTTCCTTAAAAAGCTTCATTTGAATCGTGAAGAAGAAGAGGCTCCCCCTATCCAGAGTAGGGGTGCGAATAGCAGATGCCTAGGGAGTGTCCTGAGGGTGCCCCTTAGTAATTTGGGGTACCCCTTATCCATAGTGAGAGTCCAAATATCATGTGTCCTCCTGGCGCTTTTACCAACTTTTCGAGCCGATTTTTCCAAAAATGTTTATTGGCCAAAAATACCTACACACGTATAAAACACCATAATAAGTACAAAAATGAGCACTATCAATATAAAGAATCGAGACAAATTAGACACAATAATGTGTCTATCAATACGCGAGGCGCCGGAATTCACAGAACATCTAGGATGGTTGCTACATTCGCCAGTCTGGATGAATTTCATGTAAGTGTATTGAGCGGCTCAATAAGTATGCCAGTGGAGAGATTAACACACGTGGCTCTGTTTCATTGCAGAGTGACGTCACATCAGATGCAAGGTTTTACGATTTTAACCCTAATATAAAAACCACCATCAACAACTATTTATAGACCAGGGTTTTTTGGACACCAAGGAATTTCCATAAACGGAGATATTCAAAAGATATGCAACAAAGCACCAAAATTCAGTTTTATGAATTCCAACCAATATCCAACTATACAACCGAAATTTCAATGGAAAACTCAATATTAGCTAGCAATTAATTTCGGTTTGGGATCTCACCTTGAGTATCAAGGAATATATTTACACAATTAAGAAATAACATTTCAGCAGACAACACATATTCAAATTACTCACTATGTCGACATCTTTAACTTTCCTATTTTGCAAACCGAAGTTTCATATCACACAGTCCGTAAAGTGTATACGTGACTTCAGAAATAGGTTTTTCCTATCAGGACCGAATCTACCATGATACTTAAATCAAGTTAGGATCGGTTCTACCTTGACTCCCAATATAGGTAGGGATCGGTTCTACCTTGACTCCCCATATAAGCTAAGATCAATTCTACGTTGATTCCCTATATATATATATATATATATTAAGATCAGTCATATATAATATCTTCAATGAAAACCGAGGCCATAATCCTTTTGATTTCCTTTCGACTATGAAACAAGTTCATACATCTACTTGCTTAAACCTATGTAGTTAAACATAGTTTTTCTAGGTATGAAATCAAACCTATGTTCACTACACAATCTAGTAACGAGTTACAAAGGTCATGTTGATGTCACAATTATGAAGTTCTAAAAGATAAGCATACTTCGTAAATAAATATACTAGTATAAAGTGCTTATTATTACTTATTGATATATTCTTCCTTGACATTTTGATCAGACTATGATGATCAGACTATAAAGTGCTTATTATTACTTATTGATATATTGTTCCTTCACATATATAACTTTGCATGTTATACTTTCAATCAGAAACGACTTGAAAAAAAAAACGATATAGAAATAGAAACGAGTCAAGTCAGGTATTAATAACCTCAAGTGGAAGTATGATGTGATCGTCGTTGTCGATACATCTTTGGAATCTTCAGGTCTTCAGAGTAATACTTGTATGTCTCAACATTTCTAGACTTTCTAGTCTAACTTAAGAAGTTGACTATAGTAATATAATCAAGCGACTTATGAGTTTTGATACTAACATATGACATGGAAACACTTCCTGGTTCAACCTAGAAGTTCTCTAACAATCTCCCCCTTTGTCAGTTTTGGTGACAAAACTCTATTACATACATGGAGAAGACACGAATTAAAAGATACAGATATTACATTACATAACATTTTCTTAACTCATTATTCATATACTTTATTGCAAGTTTCAACAGCTTCAATAACCTGCACATTTTCAAAACAAATGTTGTTGTTGACGCATTTGAATAACAAATTAAAGATGAACTTCCCCTAAAGGAAAGCTAAGTAGATATTTAATATGAACCTATTTGTTATTCCTATTTTGTAGTATGAAATACTACAAAGCAAGATGATATGTTTCTCTCCCTTAGTTTGTGCTATACTCTCTCGTTAGATATATACTTTTTACCACATATATCATCATTAATTAAAAATCATCCGTATACTCCATATCTTTCTCCCCCTTTTTGTCACAAAAATGACTAAGACATGAAAGAATAAAAGAGAAAACTGAAAGGATCTCACAAGTTCATAAGAACTCACACAACCTATTAGAGTTATGCACGAAGGTCTAACATACCATTATAGATAAGCAATATTAAAACCGAAACTACCTAAGTAATTTGCTTTAGCAGATTATCAAGGAAATAATTGCCCAAAGGAATTTTCCTT
>JAJJWW010006309.1:0-10736 GCA_023531295.1 Papaver armeniacum | reverse complement strand
ATTTATTTGAGAAACTCATCATGGTAGAGTTAATGAATAATAGAATGAGTGGAGATATTGTAGCACATAACTACAACCAACGTGCAAGGAAATAGGCAAGCTTTCAATGATGGGCTTGCAAATGTGCAAGTCGATGAGTCCTAGTTTTATTTTTCCTAGTTTGATAAGTTATATTAGGTGTGAAAGTGTGCCGAATTTGCATTTTAATTTTTAAGTTGTGTTTACTTTTTTAAATTATTTTGGTTGCTAGATTGTATCTTTTATGTGTTGTTAGTTGAATTTTAATGTGGTTATTTCAATTTTACACAATTAAACAATTAGTAACAAAGTTGTGGCCAATTCTATGGTCCACTTGCAACTAGCTGACCAATACTAAACCAATCAAAAGCAATATTTCTAGTCAAAAGAGAGTAATTTAACATAACTTTTCTGAAATTTGTGAAAGTAAAAAATACAAAACTCGTTTTTGGAATTAAAGTCACCTTCTTCAGACTTACTCCTTTGTTGGGAAATGAGTTGTGAGTGGTATAAAAGTTACCGTGTTAAACAGCTTACTACCATATCATCTTCAGTTTTGTGTAGCAATATAAAAAATCCTATAAAAAATCCTTAAACCAAGGTTTACACCTCCGTTTCATTTTAAGTTGGGTTTGGTACGACTAATTCACACCCTCAGTCACCTATCTTGCAACATTTTCCGGATCCAGGTGCTGCTGGACCTTTTAAGCTGCACATTGCTATTTCTTGCACATACCAAAAACACCCATAATTTCAACATAAGATGGATTACAGTGTACTCACCCAAGGCAACTAATAGTAAGGACAGAAGATAAGCAAGTGAAAATAACAAAAAATGAATATCAATTCATATCAATTTAAACCAACAACATCCACCATATAAAAACAACAGGAGAAATAGCAGGATAATCTACAAATGCAAAATATAGAAATAAAATTCTCCTAATCTCACTTTTTTACTTTTGTTTGCAAGTAGTGGCATAATGACCAGGCTGATGACAGCTAGAACAACCTCGATTTTTGCTCAATTTCCTAGATTTCTCTCGAGACACACCGATGCGATCTCCTTCTGGACGACCTTTACCTCTTCTTGTGTTGGGATTCAATACTATACGCGCAGCAACCCTCTCCGGGACATTCCAATATTCCGAACTCAAGGCCGGTAAATTGCGGTGCATACATTGATCGCCATTTCAAAGTTTGGTAGTATTCTCCACAAAGAGGGACTATGTCCAACTTTATATTTCTCACATACCGCAAGCACGTGTGGACACGGCAAATGCTCGTAGTTGATCACTCTACGAGTGCAAGACTTCTCCGAAATGTTGACTTGGTGCTGATCATTGATACCACGCTCGATGACCTCGTACTTATGTCCAATGATACGGCAAGGCGAAAACAATTTTGCAGTTCCCACCTTTCTTCTAAAATTTTGTCTGCAAACAGAGTCAATGGAGGCGTCCAACGAAGAGATTTTTCTCTGAGTTCCTCGAACCATTCCATCAGTGATCTCCGAATAAAATCAACTAAATGACAAATGGGCAGATTTTTAGCCTTTTTAACTTTTGCATTCCAACTCTCGCTTATGTTAGTAGTCATCAGAGTAAAACGTGCTCTTTCAACTCTCCACCCTCGGACCACCTATGCTCCCCAATCTCTGTACATACCTTACTGCTGCGGAGCTTTGTTTTAAAAAATCTTTCATAGCATTGTTGTAATGACAGGAGTGTATGCTTTGGCAGCTATGATAAATAAATTCGCCGCGTCGCCGTCGTGAAATTTCTTAAGGAGATTTCCTGCAATCAAAAAGCACCAATTAGCATACCTGAGTGCTTCGAATATGCAAAAGCAAAAAAAAACATAAAACAACTCATGATAGGGAGAATTAAATATAATGTTGTGTTGTTTAGTACGTTTAATATGGTAGGCGCAAAAACATGGCACACAGCAGATACCGGTTCGTCATGGCTCTATGAATGTGATCCGATCTATCTGAAACCAACACAAGATCTGAATTCTTCTTCAAATATTCACTCCCAAGCGCATCAAACAATTTTTTAATGAACCAATCCCACGAATCATCATTCTCGTAATCGACGATGCCAAACGCTCATCGGATATATTTCTTCATTAGAATCCAACCCTATGGTCGACAAGTAGGACTCCAGCCGCGTTCCCCAATAAGGTGCGTGCCATCAACGGAAATGGTCGCTCTCGAGAAATTCTTGAATCCATCAAGACATACTCCTAGTGCCATGAAATAATACACAAACTCATTCATAGAATTCGTTTCGATACATGTAACGACTCCCGGGTTATTATGCTCAAGCACGTAACTATAACTAACAAGGTGCCGATATGATTCATCCTGTCAGCACCTCGGTCGCTTCAGGTTCCTGCGTTTACAACCGAGTGTGGCCTCGCTTGTAACCGATTGTTATACCATGTTCGCGAAGCATGTCTCGCTCTCAAATCATTAGGTGTATACTGGACTATCACACTTGCCAAAATCGACTCGAACAGCTTTGCCATGGCACGACCCATCCCTTTTATAGCATACTTAGGGTCCGTCTTGTTCTTGCTCTTATCACAAGTGTGTTTAGGTTCGTGCTTTTGATTACCCAATAGTCAAGAGACTTCACCGCGATGCTCGCACATACCAACCGCATGTCGGATCCAAGCAGACTGGCAAGAAGACGGTTATCGTTGGATGGTTTGGCTACGTACTTGAATGATCCTTTTATCAAGCAATTTTCAAGCTAATATGCAGTCTGTTTTTTGGTTTTGAAATGGTTACTGTGGCCGAGATCGTACTTGACTTTATTTGATGTCGAGTAGGAGAACTAGCGGGTTCAATATGTGGAGTTGAGTCGGCATCATGAAGTCGTGGATATTTCTTGGCACTGTAAGGTTACTCGGCATCATCAAGTCGGGATATTTCGGGAAGGCTGCAGGGTTATCAGCAGCTATTAGACGTCTCCTCACGATTCCAGGCCTTCGAGGGGCTGAAAAAAAATTATAATTCATATTAGTTAAACCGTTCCCAGATTGAAACCATCAACGTGACAAAATAGGACAATAGATCCACAACAAGATAACATGACTAGAGGGAGAAAATAACTAACCTACGCCACCAGTGCAATCTCCGTTGCCGGGTTGATTCTTGGGATCATCACCTTCGAAGGAACTGACTTTGCCACTGCAGTGAGGAGTTAACGGGGTCACGACCTTCGACAAAGCGGCCATTCCAATAGGAGTTATTGGGGAGAAACATCTTTCAATTCTCGTGGAGATGGCACTATGAAAAAACTAGACGTTCCAGGTACCTCGGAAACATAATATTCCAGAGCTTGTTCTCCGGTAATGATAAACCGCATTTTTAATCCCGTAGCTGCAACCGAGTACCAGGCCGTAGAGGTCAAAAGCAGTGTCCGTACTGAGAAACCAATTACCCCAATTGCCTGGTTCTTCACATCTTCAACGGTGTATTCATCGGTACAAACGCTGGTTGTAACGTCCCATCGTAGTAATCGTTTCCTCCTTTCTTCACCCATTTTCCGTTGTAATGAATCAAAATAGTTTTGGTTTTACTCGGTCATTGGGGGAGGGGGACTTATAATTCAAAAACACACTGCAACACAAGCATAGGATTAGCTCAACCGGTAAGTTTGACACCATCAAATCCATTTTAGCACATGTTATACCAACCTGATCGAGTTTTTCAAACACCAAACAAAATTAAAGAAACCATGACAGAGTTTGTACCCCTACATCAAACCATTAAAGAAAACACCAAACCATTAAAGAAACAAGCATACGATATGCAGTGGTTATAAGCTTGCAGCAATTTAACATTATGACTCTAAAGAAAATTTAAGCTTTAAAACTACAGATTAATAAGTTAACATGATCTCTAGTTAATGTCCCTAAGCCTATTCATGAACTTGGGTCATATCTCTCTCAATTAACATCACATTACTTCTATTCCACAGAGAATGGATATGCATGAAGCAAGAAGGGCTAGATGCACAAGTATATCTTAGACGGTCAACATCTCAAGATATTAGTAATTTAGTATCATCACTATCTTTATAATCATTAGTATATTCAAAACCTTGTAAAAAAGAGTGACAAAAGTTCAGGACAACCGTCATATATTCAAGGAAATGTGATACATGAGAGTGATACGTTCAACCAACTAATTTAGTGTCGGAGGGTTTCTTCCGACGCAGTGAAAAGAAGAGAATGGGCATAAACTTAGTTTCAAAATAGAGTTTGACTAGGATACGACTACATAATGTAGACATTTCATTTTAAGTAAAAGCAAATGCATTAGAGGGTAAAACTCCAATGCCCAAGGTTCGTAATCATCGTATTATTAAACAGTTAGGCTTCTAATGGCAACAAAATTTATCTCGGAGGGATCGACGCTTGCAACTATACTCCGAACTCCGTCAAACTCCTCTTGAATCTCTCCTTTGATCTCACATAAATCCTCTTGGTCCTCAACTTTGCGGTCACGAAATCAAAATCATAGATAGCATATCAAGTATTCATGGGAGGAAGGTTTGAAGTGAAATCTTCATAGCTATCGACTTTTCAACAATAATCTGCTTGTGCTTATCACAACAAAATGAAAAATCCTTTCAGATCATCAATTCCAAAAATCTTTATTTGCAATCATCATGCATATCAATCCCCAACCAAACTACACACATATAACAAAATCCATACCAATCCAGATACATATGATAAAATTATTGCATGTAAAGGTACAAAACCAAAACCTAATGTCTCTCCTCGTGAATATCTACGATATTAATGCCAACCATGATGAATATAACACAAAATAAAATACCGTATGTGAAAGTTTGACTGGAGAGAATTTGACAAGATAATATGAAATAACGAACATCTAGATTGGTATTTATCGAGGAAGAAAATCAGCAACCTAAATCCCGATAATAATAACAAAATCACCATCTATGCAAAATCATGCTGGTATATTAGATTAATCAAACCCAAGAAAAACATATTTTACCCAATTTATTCAAACCAAACTTTGCAGCTTTCAATCCCAAAGTTCGAATACGTTCACGGTACAAAACAAAACAAAACTTTGCGGAGCCCGATACTTAAATCAACTTAGTCTTCAAGAAGCTCCAAATTCACAAACATACAAAACAAAATTATTCTAACCAAAAATAAAAAACAAACGAGAATACTAAGATTAAAGTAAGCGATTGAAAATATGATATTCGATTATTCTTCAACATCATATTCTAATTAGAGTTAAACCCATCTCAAATCCTTCCCCGAGACATAAATTTCATCCATAAATATCAAACCCTAATTTTTAATTGAAACCGTAAACCCTAAATTTATAACGATCGAAGACTTAAATCAAACAAATTAAAATAGAAACATAACCGAAGATTCAATCTATTAATTTCGGAGACTAACAAATTCAAAGAGATTAACAATTTCAAAGACATTATAGAGACATAACCGAAATACATATTCAACGAGAGATGAAAATCGGTACTCGTGGTAATTTAGGGTATATCTTAATCCATTACACGCTCCAACTTTCACGTTATGTTTTCTTTGTGTGCTAAGATGATTGATGATTGATGTTGATGTATTTGTATCGTGAGAAGAAAAGAAGAAAAATGGAAGAGAAGAGGCAGAGCTCGAAAGAAGTTTCGATAAAAAAAAGAAAAGAAATGAGTTTCAGTGTGTTAAAGAAGATGGAAGAGGTGAGCGTGTGAAACGAGTGTGTGGAGTTCGATGCGCGTGTGAAATTCGTGTGTGGAGTTCGATGGGTGCACATTGTAGGAAAATGGGTTCACATTATATGGTTATTATTATGCCTTATGCTATATTGTGTTCACAATATAGCATATGTGGGTACACATTCAATAAAATAATACAATATAACCCATATAAAATAATGGAAAACATTGGGTACACATTGTTATTATTCACTAAAATTAAAAATGACCTATTGTGAACACAATGGCAACAGTGGGTACACATTACAAATTATACCTTATTGTGAACACAATGAAACATAGTGGGTACACATTCTAAATTATACCTTATTGTGAACACAATGGTTCCATTGGGTACACATTACAAATTACACATTCTTATTATACCTGATTGTGAACACAATGAAAAATAGTGGGTACACATTCCAAATTATACCTTATTGTGAACACAATGTCAACAGTGGGTACACATTCCAAATTATACCTTAACTTTTTTAAAATAATATTTAATAATATAATAGTCTTGCTAAAATAATCAAAAATTTCAGTCCTAACTCGTGCCCTTAGTGCTAAAATAATAAATTCGATAAATTAGTAAAAAACATGAAAAATGACTATAATGATTGATTTTCTAATTTTTGTGAAATTAATAAGATGTATTACTTTAAAAATAAATGCAACCCGTTCTAAAAATATTTCCATTAATGTTTTTTTCTTTTTCTATATTTTCCATATTTTCCATTTTTCACAATGTTTTTTTCTTTTTCTATATTTTCCATTTTTAAAAATCTTTTTCGGTATTTATCCTAAGATATTTTATTTTAATTTTTTTATTATGGAAATTCTTGTTTTTATCAAAGAAAAAAAATTCATCAAGTAATATCTCTTTAAAATGTATAAAATTATTATTTTATGGATTAAGTAATATCTCTTTAAAATAATAGGATTTGAATTCGCAAGGATAGAGTGGGTTCACATTTTTCTTCGTTAAAATGAAATATAACCTCAATGTGAACACAATAGGATAGAGTGGGTTCACATTACAAATTCTACCTTATTGTGAACACAATGAAACAGTGGGTACACATTCCAAATTAATCTTATTGTGAACACAATGTAAACCCATTGTTACACATTATTCTAAATATAAAAGAATTTTTCGTATTGTGCACACAATGTTTAACAATAGGAACACATTTCATCAATTAAAATATTAATTAAGATGAAACTATTTCTAAAAAGGTTTCCAAATAATAATAAAAAAATAGAATGTGGAGGACTTAATGGTCATAACAATTTTAATTTAAGAGATAAAATAGGAAAAAATAATTCTATAAAACATTTTTAGGAATTTAGAACAAAGTGAACATTTTTGGTAATTAGAATACCAAAAACAACACTTTTGGGCAATGACCCATGCCCGACTGACAACGGTGCATTTGAAATTGAACTCGGAATTGCATAAATTCTGGATATCTGAAGTTTTTGCAATCTAGGCCAAGGATATTCAAACATCATGGTAGATCAAAAGGAAGCTTAAAATTATAATTCACATCAAGCTCTCTAAGTTGAGGAATATCTCATATGCGGGCTTGAGCTGGCAGTTGTCAAGGATTCCAAATCCTTTTTGAGTATGACTATTAATCCGAGTCATGGTCAATAATGGTCGCGTCCCAAATCCTTAAAACAAATAAATAACCCTTCAATTTTTGCTCTTTCAAAACCCTATAAAAAGTAATTAGCAGTTCAATTTAATCTCCGTCTCTTTTGCTATCACTATTAACCTTCTCCAATCAAGGATTTCATCATGGGGAGGTTCAACGATCTACCGAGAAGAAATCATACTAGACGTATTAACTAGGTTACCGATCGAATCTGTTTTGTGAGGCTAAATTAGTTTGCAAACCTTGGAGAGATCTTGTTTATCTTCGATCATTCTCTCGGTTGCACTTGGATCATCGTCTTAATTCTACTCTGGTGAGTTGGGTTCTATTATCTTGACTCGTAATCATTGGCTAAACGAATTTTATTATGCTGAGTATGATGAGAATTGTCATGAGATAAGAACAACAAGGATTGATTTAAACCTTCCATTTAAAAATCCTTCTTTTGTTAGTTCATGTAATGGTTTAGTTTGCTTCAGTTCATGGTATACGGGTTACAAATCTGATCCATATCATTATTCCGGACCTGCTTATATTTGTAATCCAATCACCAGAGAATATGTTATCCTTCCCGAATTTGAAGGTGAATACTTGGTGGGTCGGATTCGGTTGTAGTACTTCGACCAATGAGTACAAGGTTGTTAGGATATATGTGCCCTAGGGTGATTCAAATGTTGGGGTCGTTCGGATATACACTACGGGCGGTGGCCTTTGGATGGAGAAATGCGGGACGATGGATGTTGATATGCAATATTTTAGAAAATGTGTTGGTGTGTTTGTAAATGGAGCTCTTCATTGGGCGAACTACGAAGGAACCATTGTTCTTGCTTTCCGTTTGGCTGATGAGAATTTTAGTCAACTTCCATCACCACCACCTTGTTTGACACGAGATGCTTGTTCCATATTATGCTTGTTGTACTAGGGGTTTTGGGTGCTTTTCTAAGTGTTAGTTTTCGTTACAAAGCCGAGTGGTTGTGAAATATGGTTATTGAAGAAGAGCAAAGATAATGATGACTTCAGCTGGAGTAAAGAGTATATTTTCCACAGTCATATACCTCATCGGGAATATGAGTTGACAAGGTGTGGGTGGCTTATGTTCTATGAAAATTACAAAATTCGTAGGTGCGATTCAAAAGTTTCATCTGACAAAATGGATGTGAATTTTGTCATTCCTATTTCTGATGCGATCCCTCACAAGAATACTTTAGTTTCGTTAAAAGTATTAGGAGAAAAGGATACAAAAACAATGGAAATCCGTGAAAGAGCAAGTTCAAGTGAGGAGGCAGAAACAGTGATAAACTGAAGAAGCCGCTGAACAAAGTAAGGGGTATTGACTAAACAAAAGTGAAATACCTTGTGAATGCTATTGACTTGGAGACTCGTTCATGATTCCTTTGGTCTTCCCAAAGTAGCTCCCTCAATGGTTTAACTTTTCTTTAACATGATATATCTAGGCAGTAAGTATACTCCAACACCCAAGTGTGCATTTAATTTAAACGATCTATATATTCAACTCCGTTTTGGGTCGCCTTATGAGAATGGTGCAGTTCTATATTTCTTGGCCACTAGGGCACAATTACTATGATTATGATTTAGAATATTCGTCTCCAGCAATGTAGTGAATGTAGGTATTACATAGCAGAAGTAACAGCAGTGAAAGGAATATGTCGACGTGTACGTACACATATCAGCAATCACATTGTCTGATTTCATTTTTGGTTTGACATATCTTTCTTACTCTACATTTTGCTGGTGTTCAGTAAGAATATTGTGGATAGTTTCCTGGTTCTGGTTACGAGGGGAAAAATGTAAAATACATTCATACGTGGGAAAAGAGCAAGCTTTCATCAATGTTGCGAGGCACTTCATATTGGACTGGAAGGGGACCAGTTAGGTGTTACATTTGGTGGCTCAAGACCCATCTGATCTCTGTTGTGGTTCTGGAATTGCAGGGGACAGAAGCAAGCATTAGTTTGCAAGGAGGCTGTATCAGTGAGCCAATGCTTTCTGGTGACTCTAAGATTAGAGTCGGTGAACTATGGTGTGCATCACCTGTACTGACCTTAAGTTATCAGTTATTAGTGCTGTCATTTTGAGATTTATTGTGCGATTTTGTGTTGCGGCATTTGTTAGGTCGAAAGAAAAACAATGCTTTGGATAGGAACAACAGAAAATTATCTCCATTAATTGGTAAATGTAACAGTAATTGCTGACAGTAGCAGGCAGAAACTTGTCACTGTATGCAAAGGGAATGATGCTGTTTGAAAGAAAGAGAGAGACACAGCAAACTCTAGGGTTATATTAGAATTGGTGGTTAGCAGTCATTTAAATGCTTGGTGTTTAGGTATTATAAGATACTCGTATTAGATAATTTTGTTATGCGAGGTTAAGATCCCATCTTGCAGAATTCATCTCGATATATGTTTGGTTTTTGTTACGTGTCCATCTTGCACAGCTGCACTTTTGTTGGTGAACTGGTATTAGCTTACTCCTACAAATATACATTTGGTAGTACCTTACAAAACCGTTTTGTAGACTGTTCTACTGTGTTATCTTGGTCCATTTGTTCAGTATGCGTATATGCGAAACAATGCAATACACTTATCATCAAGGATAATTGGCTATTTCTGTGTTGTTATTTAGAATTTCACAAAGCACATCTGAGACCAAACATTCCCAAAAATTCCATTTTGACGAATCTGCTGTTTTTTGAGATTGGAGTTGACCTATCTTGCTTTCGTATTGTGCATTTTGATCAGTAGGTGATTGTTGTTAATAGTTAACTGATTTTGCTTACAAGGGAAATGCGTCACACTTCATACGCAGGAAAGGAGAATTTTCCTTGGTGTTGGCTAGGGCACTTAAGTAATTCACTCTGAGCATCATTTGGACAGGGGTTAGATACAAGGCACCATAAACAACCCATTAGGTGTTGTTTATGGTTCCAGACCCATCTGATCTCCACCACTTGTTCTTGTGTTGCAGGGGACAAAAGCAAGCTTTAATTTTGTTGGGAGGTTGAATTACAAGTTGCCAGTGCTATCTTGTGACTCTAAAATGGATTTTAACCTATCGTAGATGTAGTTGCAGGAAATCCACACTACACCCCTTACTCAGCTTTTGCTTAATTAATCCATTGAAAGATGTGTGATCAAGAATATTTATTAATTGATTCCATGAAATGTTTACACAAGACAATAGAATTACACTTGGAAATTAAAGCGCTCTTAAACTTTCTCTCTCCTAATGACTTGCTTCACAATTCAAAAAGATCTCCCCC
>JAJJWW010006308.1:0-40002 GCA_023531295.1 Papaver armeniacum | reverse complement strand
ACAAGAGCATCATCCACAAAAGAAGTTTTCACGCCTACCTTGTATGCTCCAAAACCTATTGGCCTTCCATGGACACTTTGCTTTGGATCCGTTTCAGCAATAAATGCATCAGCTACAATCTCGCCCTCAACGTACCAACTGAGTAACTTGCAAGGGGTATGCTTCTCTGGCACTCCCACTGGCTCTTGCACCACATTTAGTCTGCTCCATGGGCTGCCATTTTCATGGACCATGCTAGTGCTAACATTGTTGTTGCTGGCATTTCCAGACTACAGAAAAAAAATAGAAACTACCACATGTAAACAGACTTACTTTTGGAATGGCCGGTGTAGAAACATGTAAACATGTAAAAAATACAAAATACAACAAAAACTACAAGTGCAAGTGTGATCCAACATGGCAGCAAACACATCTCGAGGACCGTTCCTATACAAAGACCAAAACAGGCAGTATAAGGGACAAGTTTGAACTCATAAACAGAGAAAAGAAAACTAAATCAATAATAAGATTCTCACCTCTAACATATTAAGTCTGCCATTCATTTCCAACATAGTTTCCTGACACTCCTTAATGATCTTCTTATAATGGGACTTGACAGCCATCTTTGTCTTTGTTGCTCCAAACCATACTCCTTTGAGTCGACCTAGTTTGTCATCACCAAGAGCTTTGACAAGAAGATCGTCTGTTTAAGATGATCCAACAACATCACCATGCTCTTCTTCGGCTCTTGCAATTTTCTCCTGCATTTAGTCACATTTATAATTTAGTCACATTTATAAATCAGTCGAACACATATATAAACAAAAACAAAGAAAGAAGTCTTTTGAGTACTCACTAAAGCCTCAACAACCCCCGGATTTGGTTCCTTTCCTTCCTTATGCTTGTGACCCGTTATCCACATTTCGACTCTATCAATCTCTTCAGTTGTTTTCTTTTCCTTTTGCTGCAAACAAAAGACAAATCCAGTTACTTAAAAAAAACACAAATAGGTTTAATTTAATCATTACTAACACACATAATGAACTAAAGTATGTTCTATAGGTTTAATCAATCATTACTAACACACATAATGAACTAATGTATGTTCTATAAAACATACCATAGCCTCCCTCCAAATCGAGCGTAACCTTGTCTACCGATTGTGTGTGGGGTGGTATCTTTGCTTTCGAATTTCCCGCATTTGGAGTCTTTTCGCCTGAAAAAGTAACGGAATGTTTTTAAGTAATAAGACATCACCAACAACATTGACTATCCAAAGAATTAATGTAAAAGATAACATGATATAAAAACTTACTCGAATTCTCGCGAGCAAACATTTGTTACGAAAACTTCCCACTCATTATCCTGACATGTTCTGTGGTTTAAGTGCTTTAATCTTCTTCTCTCTTCTTCTTTCTAACTCATCATAGGGCAGTATCCTACCGGCTTTCCTAGACCTAGCCTCTTTAAGATAACAACCCATCCTCCCATAATAATAATCTTTGTAAAGATCATCAACAATGAACCTCATCTCGCAAATAACAAGTGAAAGAGTTGAGATTAAGATAGAAAGCTTAAAAGAGATAAATAGGTGAAGATTTGAAGAGTTGAAGAGTTAAGAAATTACCTTAACAATCTTCCATATATTATCTTTTACATCTTTATGGACCACTCTCCAATCCTTGCAAGTTAATGAAATGTTTCTCCTAACTAAAACTCTCAACACACTTGCAAGTTGCACGGAAGCGCTACCAATGGGCTGATCCTTATTGTTAAAGCTAACAGTGGACTTTTGAGTTGGGTCCTCTGTTAGACCTAGTGAAGCCATCCGTGATGGGCCACGTGGAACATACTTTTTCTTCTCTTTTTCTTTCGAAACCTAAGTGTTTTAAGCAAAAGAGTTATTAAACAAGGATTGAAAAACTAAAATAAAGAAACAACTTAAAGCAGCAACATGAGTAGTTATACCTCATCTTCTATTTCCTTTTCATTCGCCGCTATGTCATTGTCACCATCATTCTCAGTTTTCTTGTCTCCACCTTCCCCCTCTTCAGCATCAACATCATCCTCCAGTTCATCTTCATCTTCATCATCTTCAACCATATCAGCGAAGGTATCATTCAGATTCCTGAGTTGTACATTGGGACATGGGACTGTTGATTGGTACAATTTCCGCCTCACTGTATTTTGCTTCTCAATAACTTCCTTAAATGTGGACCGTAATGGTTGAGATGCTCCTGATGTGGAATGCAATGGTTGAGATGGTGCAACACTTTCCAGTTCAGCTAAGCTTTTCCGTTTCCCAAGTGATGACCGTGTTGCAACACTCTTCTCAGCAGTAAGTGATGACCTGTTCTTAAACCTAGGTGATGACCGTCTAGGTGTATTTTCAGGCTCAGTTGGTGATTCACTTGGAGTCTTTTCAATTGTAGGTTGCTCCAAACTCTTCGTCTTTTTAGGAGTTGTTTTCTTGTTATAAGACTTCGTTTGCTCCA
Organism: Papaver armeniacum; assembly: GCA_023531295.1. NCBI lineage: Eukaryota > Viridiplantae > Streptophyta > Magnoliopsida > Ranunculales > Papaveraceae > Papaver > Papaver armeniacum. Next base: position 37,528 of record JAJJWW010006308.1, on the reverse strand, counting down.
GGCTCTTCTTCTTTTTCAAGATTATCTGCAACTAAATTAAGTTAATCAAGAGAGTGGTACATAAATTGACTTAAACAAATAAAAGAAACTGAATCAAGAGATTGTATTACTACTTTATTCTTTGGTGATGGGACCGCCTTAGTCTTGGCAACCTTGCTTACCTGCAACATAAAATGCGTAACTTCGCATAAAAATGATAAGACGATAATGCACAACTTGAACGGATGCAAAGACTTAATGGAGAAACCAAAAATTATAGCCTAAGTAAATAACTAATTTGCAAGATATATATGCAAACGAATTCACATCTTTGTATCTACGAAGCTACTTTCAAGATAAGTAAGCACGTACCACTTATATTTTAAATTCAGTGAACCATAAAGATAAGCATGCACTTACTTTATTCTTTGCCTTCGCAGACAACCTGGTCCTCACCATTTTTGAACACGTATAACTACAAAAACAAATAGTTCCAAATTAAAAACAATAACTAAACTTTTAACAAATGCAAAATGTTATGGCCTAATTTCTTCTATGATTAATCCAAAAGTACTAACGCAGGCATTGTGGCTTAATTAGTAGATTCATCATGAATAAACAAAACCAGCTTCATCCAAGGTATAAAGTGAAGTCACTACATAGTAACATCAACTACCATTAACCATCATTCTGTTTTGAAATTCAAACTAGACCTTAACAAATCAACTACATAGTGAAGTCCTCATGTTTGTGTTTATGTGTCCTCGTAACTTCGGGCTTAATGCCTATATTTGATTTTGAACTTGTAAATTTTAAAGCATGAAAAGAGCTAAGTATATATGCACACAAGGTACAAAGAGAAGCAGAGGAAAAGAACTGATCAATCTTTATTAATAGTCTAACACTAACTTATATCAAAGTAAAATAATCAATTTCTCAAAATATTTTACTTGAAAGGGTTTAATATTTCAAAATCTTTGTTATTAAGTTATACATTAATATTTGAAAATACCTGAGCTAATTATGTTAAGAAACATATCATTGCTAGCTGTTTTTGTTAATACTGTGATTCAAAAAAAGGAAAAAAGATCTTTCTAAATCCTCTGAAGATATTCAACCTTCAGTTTTATAAGCTAATATAGAAAATCCTAAGCTAATTTTGTTAAGAAAAACTCATTTATTAGTTGCTTTTGTAAATTATTATGATATATTCCTGCAATTAATATAAAAATCATGGAAACTCATATGATATATTTCTACATTTAAATTCTTTATTTCACATTTAACATCTAAATTATCTGCTAAACCAACACCCTAGCAACACAACCAAATAAATTTGAGCATCTTGGGAACATCCCTATGAACTACTAAAGGTAAAGACACTCAGCGAGGTATAACCTATTTCCATTGTATCATTTAGAAGTTGTTACTACCATTAATAAAAACCCAAACTGAGGTAAAATCAGTTTTGTAGAAGAATGAAGAAGCTTTAAAGGGAAAAATTAAATTAGAACTCGAATTAAGGGAAAATCAAATTAGAACTCTATAAGATTAACAGTAAAATCAAACTAAAAACCCATAATTTTGGGTTTAGCCAAAAACTCAGCAAATCAAACAAAAATTCTAATTTCAAAAAAAAAAAAACAATATCAATTAGAACTCCAATTCATACATAAATCATACATAAATCAAACAAAACGGAAGAAAATAAACCCTAATTAGGAAATTTATACCTGAGATTGAGGTTTAAATCAGAAATCGGCGGAGAGTTTGAGGTGAGGTTGATTTCCTATTGGGTTTGTTTTCTTATTGCTTGATTGGGTTTGATTTCTTATTGCTTGATTGTGTTTGATTTCAGAAACCGGCGGAGGGTTTGAGGTGAGGTTGCAGAGCTTTTCTTTCTCAGAGGCGGAGAGAGAAAGAAAGAAGAAATGAAAGGAAGGTGAATGAAACTCGTTAAGGAAGGTGAATTTTTTTTGGTAGGGAAGGTGACACGTGATGTTCATCTGTGGCCGTTAAAAGAAATGTTTTCTTATGAAACCGTTAGATTACATTAGGGTTTTGACTAAACAAATTCTAGTAGGATGTGCCCAAATTTAGGCGGGGTGTTTGGGGGGAAACACAAAATCCGTATGAGTTTATCTGTAGCCGTTAGATCAAATTTTAGACAATCCCATTGGTTTAAAAATTGCATACGGATTGAGAAATTTAGTTAAACCAAACACAACTTCCAACCGTTAGATAGGCCATGATTTGATTTCCTTAAATTTGGTTCGTTGGATTAGAAATAATTACCATAAAACCATTGTAACACACAATCTCTGTGTGTTTATTCTAGTGGTGGGACTTGGGTTGGGTTAACCCACCCAACCCATGCCCAACCCGATCGTTGGGCGGACATGGGCAACGTATTTCAAAACTTTGGCATAATGTACGCATACCTTGGGTCCGAGATCGAAACCTGGCCGGGAGTGGACTACTATAAGTCTGAAACTTGGTAAAAACGATGAATTCATCCATTTACAGGTAAGATTCCTTCATAATATCCCCGAAACCTTAAACAAACCCTATTCTGGCATAATGTACGCATACCTTGGGTTCGAGATCGAAACCTGTCCGGGAGTGGACTACTATAAGTCGGAAACTTGGTAAGAACGATGAATCCATCCATTTACAGGTAAGATTCCTTCGAAATATTCCCCGAAACCTTAAACAAACCCTATTCTCGGCATAATGTACGCATACCTTGGGTCCGAGATCGAAACCTCGTCCTGGGAGTGGACTACATAAGTCGGAAACTTGGTAAAAACGATGAATCCATCCATTTACAGGTAAGATTCCTTCATAATATCCCCCAAACCTTAAACAAACCCTATTCTCGCATAATGTACGCATACCTTGGGTCCGAGATCGAAACACGGTAGGAGTGGACTACTATAAGTCGGAAACTTGGTAAAAACGATGAATCCATCCATTTACAACAGGTAAGATTCCTTCATAATATCCCCAAACCTTAAACAAACCCTATTCTCGGGAATAAAGTACGCATACCTTGGGTCCGAGATCGAAACCTGGCTGGGAGTGGACTACTATAGGTCGGAAACTTGGTAAGAACGATGAATCCATCCATTTACAGGTAAGATTGCTTCGAAATATTCCCCGAAACCTTAAACAAACCATATTCTGGCCTATTGTATGCATACCTTGGCTCCGAGATCGAAACCTGGCCGGGAGTGGACTATTATAAGTCAAGCTTGGTAAGAATGATGAATCCATCCATTTACAGGTAAGATTGCTTCGAAATATTCAGTGAAACCTTAAACAAACCCTATTCCTCGCATAATGTACGCATACCTTGGCTCCGAGATCGAAACCCGTCCTGGAGTGGACTACTATAAGGTAAAACGATGAAACTTGGTAAAATCGAAACCTGAATCCATCCATTTATAGGTAAGATTCCTTCATAATATCCCCGAAACCTTAAACAAACCATATTCTAGCCTAATAGCCTATTGTATGCATCCATCCATTTACTGTGATTGCTTCAAAGATCGAAACCTTGGCCCGGATCGAAACCTCGGGAGCGGACTACTATAAGAATCCATCCATTTATTGAAACTTGGTAAAAAACGATGAATCCATCCATTTACGGGAGTGGAAGATTCCTTCATAATATCCCCATTTATAGAAACCATAAACAAACCCTATTCTAGCCTAATAGCCTAGTACGCATACCGTGGCTCCAAGATCGAAACCTCAGCCTAGGGAGTGGAATACTATAAGTCTGAAACTTGGTAAAAACGATGAATCCATCCATTTACAAGTAAGATTCCTTCATAATATTCCCCTATTCTCGCAAACCTTAAACAAACCCTATCCTAGCATATTGTATGCATACAAACCTTAAACAAACCCTATCCTAGCATATTGTATGCTCACTGAGATAGAAACCTGGATGGGAGTGGACTTGGTAAAAAATGATGAATCCATCCATTTACATGTAAGATTCCTTTGGAATATTCCCCGAAACCTTAAACTTGGTAAGAATGATTAATCCATCCATTTACTAGAGTTTGACCTGAGTTTCTCTTTCGGATGAACTGGAGACGAAATACATCAGAATTAAACATCACAGTTCAAAGATTACTAGATCTAGTTAGACCACGAGTTTCTCTTTCTGGATGAACCGAAGACTAAATATATCAATTGAACATCACAGTTCAAAAATTACTAGAATTAAACCCGAGTTTCTGAAATAAGTAAAGTAATTTTCTTGACCGAAAATGACCATATTACCCTTTATTGGAAAAAAGTGGAATAAATATTATGGAGACAATGAAAATGACCATACTACCCTTATCGGAAATAAGTAAAGTAAATGTTACCGATTGTGAAAATGACCATATTACCCTTATTGAAAAAAGTGCAATAAATATTATGGAGACAATGAAAATGACCATACTACCCTTATCGGAAATAAGTAAAGTAAATGTTACCTTGTGAAAATAAGTAAATTGGAAAAAGTAATAAATATTATGGAGACGTGAAATGACCATACTACCCTTATCGGAAATAAGTATAGTAAAGTTGTTGTGAAAATGACCATATTACCCTTATTGGAAAAAGTGCAATAAATATTATGGAGAAAATGACCATATTTATCGGAAATAAGTAAAGTAATTCTTATCGTGAAATTCACCATATTATCCTTATTGGAAAAAAGTGCAATAAATATTATGGAGACCGTGAAAATGACCATACTACCCTTATCGAAATAAGTAAAGTAATTCTTACGGCTTGTGAAATTGACCATATTACCCTTATTGGAAAAAGTGCAATAAATATTATGGAGACCGTGAAAATGACCATACTACCCTTATCAGAAATAAGTAAAGTAATTCTTACAGATTGTGAAAATGACCATATTACCCTTTTTGGAAAAAAGTGCAATAAATATTATGGAGACCGTGAAAAATGACAACTACCCTTATCGAAAATCAGTAAATTAAATATTACAGACTGTGAAAATGACCATATTACCCTTATTGGAAATAAGTGCAATAAATATTATGGAGAATGTGAAAATGACCAAACTATCCTTATTGAAAATAAATAAAGTAAAGGTTAATATTCTTCTAAGTTTGGTTTGTTTTGTTATATTGTCACTCTAGAATGTAGATTTAAATCACTCTATTTATTACATTCTATACTTTGGTTTTCTATGCTATGTTGTTTAACCGTGTCTATATTTAACAATGCCTTGTATGTTTCAGGCAAAGTGGCGCATTTGTTGGTCTTTTTTTAAGGCTCAGTTTGAAATTTTCTTATATATAAAAGTAGATGTAAAATATAATCATATATTTAAATGTGAAAGAATGGTTGAATACCTCACTCCTCATTTTTTTTTTCAAGTTTTTTTTTTTACAACTCTTATAAGGGTTTTGATGGTAATAATAAAAAAATAGGACAAAACTAACAATATTGAGAGGAAGGAAGGATGGTTCAGGGCTTGTGCTAACACCTAGTTGGCTTGTGTTCGAATCTCTCAAACACCATTATTCCAAATGATATTTTTTTTTATCTTCAACAACCCTTATAAGTGTTGTCGTATAGTTATTCACTACCTTAACGAGATGAGTTGTTAAAGTCTAAAGGTGGTCACTACTCTTTTCACAAAAATGTAGTGATTTTGATTCTCGTCACGACTCTTTGTTCCTCTTTGGTCATAAGAGTTGGACGTTTTTATACATTGACAACTTTTGTTTGACAAAAGTTGTCAAACATACCACCTTTCACAACCTTAAATATACGAGTTGTGAAGTTACAGTTGTAGATTACTGTTTTTCCCGTAGATGTAGTTGACAGTTTTAAGCAGACCGCGCTTAAAATTTAACGCTGAGTTTGCTCATCAAGACAAAAGAATCAAATTGGTATACACCACTGAGTAGTAATTTGATACTTGGTGCATCCGTATGTTCTGTGATGTCATGAGTATAGTGTGTTGCATGACTGCTTTTGAATTGTTTTGCTGTCCATTTTCCGACCTTTTACATGTCTTCTGCTGTTGTAATTCCTTTTAATTGGAAGAATCATTTGATCTCAGAGTCATAGATAAGTAGATAATGCCTCCTATATATATATATATATATTAATATTACAGCAGTTTTACATTAGAAATAATGTAGAAGGAGAAGCCACAACAGTAGGAGGTGAAAAGAAACACACAACAAGAAATACTGGAAAATAAAATAATGAGAGTGATTCTCATCCTCGTGATGCTCTACATGTTTGTCAATATCTAACTATACCTCTCTTCTTCATCACCAAAGTTGCGTGCTTCAACCAGTTGGATTATAATTTGGTAAAGGGACTTGACCGGCCTCTATCCGCTGGATGTCCTCTCTGAGGGTTCCGTAATGCCTCTCTACTTCCTCGGCAGATTTCCCTCCCACCGCATTGGCTATCTTCTGCCAGCGGTCAGGCGTGTCCTTGATATATTTGGCTAAGGCCACTTCAAAAGATTTATTTTGCTCCCTTGTCCAAGATGAGCTTGCCATACCTGGATGTTAAATAAGCAGACAGTGGTTCTATATCAGAATCATCCGAAAACAAAACACATACATACATACAACACAAGAGAAAAAACCCGATATCAAGATAGAATATAAGCTATTAATGGAAATAAGATACAAAGAGGAGGAAGAGCTGCACAACAAACCTCTTATCCTAGCAAAGATTAATTGATACCAGGAACAGCTGGGCATATAATCTCTTATTTATATGCACAATGGGAAGTTGGAGATGGTGGGGTGTGAATGTGAATTATGAGCCAGTAGGTACCACCGGAAAGACATTTTTCTGGTACATCACGTGGATTTTTAGTTTTATATGTAGTACTCTTCTTTGGCATTATCGAATTGAATGGTAGAAAAGGTTACATTCTGCTGATGCAGAATTCTGTTGGACCGTATGGCCAATCCGCCTAATAGTACGGATGCTAAATTGATAATTGATGAACAACAGAGCTGGCTAAATATCAAGCCACAATATTCGCTCTTTTGATCTTGTTTTTCCCCATAAATTCCAATGTAGTGGTACCTTACTGAAGATATCATTGTGCTCTCAGAACAGATCAGTGCTATCAATTTTTGTTTCATTTAACAAGATGCCAATTCTTCGGCGCATAATCTTGCAAAGTACGTACGCAAAACGCCAAGATTTTAAATCTATGGACTATGGTGGACTTCTCCAACACGCCTAGAGGTGTAAAACGTGCCGGCCCGGCACAGCCCAGACACAAAGTCGCGTGCTTCACGTGCCATGTCGCCGTCTTTGTCATTGTGCTAACGATTTAAACGTGTTGTCCGTCTTTGTGCTTTACTAGTCAAAAGCTAGGCACAACACAACCCACGAGCACAACACACGAATAAATGTGCCGTGTCTTTGACACACGTGCTTATAAACAATTTGAAATCACTTAATGTATACATTAAGTCGGACATTATCACAAGAATTTAATTAGACAACATATCATTTGAAATTATTTCAAGTAAAATTAACAAGTTTATTCAATAAAAAGAAATAGCCCATCAAACATAAAATTGGATTATTGTCATGTAAATTAATGTTTTAGTTAAATATAGGTGACAACATTATAACAACGATATTGAAATATATTTTCCAAATATTAAGGCATTATATGTGTTGTTATAAATAAGCCAACATAAAATGTTAAAAACTAGCTAGAATAGTGACTCTTTAGTGAAATAAACATTTTAAATAGCTTTTTAGTTTTCTTTTTGGGCCCCTTGTAGATACTCTTTGTAATTTCGGTTGTTTGCCAATTTGGACTTAGCAAAAAAATTATGTGTAGAGAGAGAAAGACAATGAAATTAAGGAGCAATTGCAAAGAGATCCGATAGTTAAAGACCAAAAACCGAGAAAAAAGCGCATGCTAGTCATTCTTATTAGTTGATTCAGTTGTTAAAAGAATTAGCACCGAGTTCCATGCCCGTAAAAATGTGATGTATTATGCCTTGTTATATGGTGTATTTGTACATGTTATGACGTGCTCTCTTAACGTCTTTGTCTTTGTCTTTGGGCCACGTGCTTATCCGCAGCCGCGTGTTGTGTTGTGCTATCGCCAATTATTCAAACCCAACACGCCCCATTTAACTAACGTCGGTCACGGCCGTCTTGGGCTAAGTCACGTCTTTAGGCAATCTTTATGCTCAAATTTTAGCGTGTTGTGTTGGGCTGTGCTCGTCCTGGCACAACCCAATTTACACCTCTAAAAACGCCAACACCTCCTCCCTTCTTCTCTCAACTAGCTGAGCACTAGTACTTTCCAGTTTTCTTGTTTTTGTTTTTTCCTTCAAAATATCAAAATAAAGAAAAGAATCTAGTGGTACCTTAACATCTATTAGAGTATATTATTTATTATGAGGTCATAATTATGTTTTTTTGATCAACTATTACTGTTATGTTTGTTTGTTAGTCATATCGTATAACAAAAGAGTTTTCATGTGTCTGGATCTTGGTGTATGGTTTTTGCCTCAAACCGAGTCGGGCGTAGAGCAGATCCTCACAAACAAATAAAGTGTAACTCTACAAAATAGACACATACGCATTTTGAGCAAAAATTTCCTCTCCCGTAGACTTACCAAATTTTGGGCCTAAGTTACTCCGACATAAATTCCAGTTCCGTCCACAGATATTTGAAGGATTGAAACAATTACCGGGAAATATAGTGTTTGGGGCAAGAGGTAGAACTGATGATGAGATGTTTTTGTTAATCAAACAAACTCTCATTCTTTGGTTTTTTGATAGAGAAGTATTTAGAGATTTCGAAACTTCATGTTTAAGATGTAGTATAGTCTCCTAATATGTACATATCTTTTTTCTTTAATATAACCTTCTCTTTTCGGAAAAAAAAAACAAAAAAAAAAAACGGGAAATATAGTGGAGTTGCCATTTCTGATTTCTAGAGTAGACACATCTTCCACCACAAACTTCATCTCCTGAATTCCTTTCCAAACTCCTCTTCCTTGCAGTATAGTGTTGTTGTCTTTCACCTATAAATCTTTAAAATTTTCACCCATCTTGTCATGAATCTCAATATTATAAGGAGAGGTGGTGTCTATGATGGACAAAAGACGGTTGAGATTATTCCAAATCTGGACGGCTGAGATTATGTCGTGGCCCTAGCCTACGTGACTCTTAACTCTGACCCTTATGCCGTGGCCCTAGCCTACCCGACTCTAACTATGACCCTATAGCTAACAAACACCGTGTTACGGGTTACGACCCTACCAGTATATAGGTGGGTGATATTTAGTCAGACACGATTATGAAATACAAACCCTGACGAGCTAACTGTACCACTATTGATTAAGCTACATAGAAATTAAAGTTGAGGGCGAAGTTATTCTAGGGTGAGTTGGTACTCTCCATGGTCTTCTTCTTGAGATATTATTCTCTTAGGTTGTTCTCTTCGCGGGTTATTTGGTTTCTTCATTCTCATGGATGCACAATGAAATTGGATTATCTCTAGACTTGATGGCTGAGATATTATAACCAAGCTCTGCCTAATCTTGGCTAATTATCGAACTACTAATCCTAACTCTTATTCTCGACAAATGCTATCCTAACTCTTATTCTCGACAAATGCTTATTGATAGTTCGCCTTACATCGGACGCGGTCTATGGTATTGGCTAATTATAATGAGGTGTGCCAATAGAAAGATTCTTGATGTTAAGGGTGATTTTTGTAATGGGAGTGTTTTTGTGTAGTTGGTGTTGAGAGGCAGTGAGGAGACACTTCAAAAATGTATAACTCTTCTAAAAGGTGGTACAGGAACTTCCTCGAAAGATACAAAGCGGATTATTTGCTCTAACCAGATTTTTGACTTTGATTTCATAAACTTGAAACTGACTTTCAACCATTAGGCATCAACCAATTAATAACAATCTTATATATCCGACTGAGAGGTCATTACAACTTAATGACTTACATAAGTTAAAAAACAAATAAGTCATGCGAAGAAACACTAGATTATGTTACACGACTCGGTCTGTGTTTGAAATAGTGTTTAATTGAGCTCGATATGATCAAAAATCAGTGGTGTTAATGATTGATTGGTGATGGTGAATTTGATGGGAGTTAATTGGCTGTCTTGTGCGATGTTAGCCGTGAACTACAAAAAGAGAAAGAGACGTCAGAGCTTAAGAAGAACAGAATGGCGGAATAGGGATGCTTTCTGATTATTTTTTTGTCATTCTGTCTGTAGATGTAGAAAATCCTACCACTACATCCAAAGGTAACTAGATGCATACACAAAGAAACAAAGCAAACGGAGGAAGTAATAGAACACAAGATATACGTGGTTCGGCATGATTACCTACGTCCACGGGGGTGTAAAGAAGATCTTATTACTCGGTTCAAGGTTACAAGATGGATTTATCTCTCTCAATGCTCTAGTACGCTCTCTTTCCTCACTTCTTGCTTGGGTTCTTCCTCTCTACATGGTCTCTATTTATAGCTACAAGTGATGATACATCGTCTACGGTGTTAGGCCTGGCGTAGCTTCCTTGATGTTCCTCTCGGGTGGTCGGTCGATGTCTCGGCCGACCGTCCTTATTTGTTCGGTTCGGTGTGTCAAGCCGAGTGATGTCTCGCTCCTTTATCCCGCCACTCGATGTCGCCGTTCGATGGAGGCGATCGATGTCGCCCTTGGGATCCTTGGCCGAGTCTTTCCTGACCGAGTCCTCCTTATCTCTTCACCAACTTTGTCAGCGCATTTATGGCTCCAGTGCCCGATGTCCACCGCGTCACAGCTTTTCCCCCTTTTTCGTCGACTTTCGGCTCCTCTTTTCTTACGCCCTGGTTCGGAGAAGCGATCCAGGTACACCTTAGGTGCACGCTTGCTCTGGTACGCCATGGCTTAGGATCGTTCCACCTGTCCTTGTGGATTATTTACACCTACACTGTCTTACTATGTTAGGTCCTGCAAGGAACCGGGACGGCTATAACAAGTTAAATTTATGGACATACGCAAGGAGAAATTACGCTATCATGGCTTTCATTATATCTTCTTCCAGAATCTTTCACTTATTATGTATGTAATAAATTGCAAGAGAAAACAAAGATACACCAAAGATACTTTTGAAGTATACCTACATAAAAGAATTGGGACATGCTGCTAGAATATGTTATTTCCCTAACTAAGGATAACGCACATAAGCTAAACACATGGTTGAACTAAAAGCACCTGATCTAGACTGTACTACTACCCACACTATATTTTATTAACATTTTTATGGTGTATATACAAAAGCAGAAAGTGTACTGATTAAAGATTGATACCAGGAACAGCTGGGCATATAATCTCTTATTTATATGCACAATGGGAAGAATTGGAGATGGTGGGGTGTGAATGTGAATTATGAGCCAGTAGGTACCACCGGAAAGAATTTGAGTACATTTTTCACGTGGATTTTTAGTTTTATATGTAGTACTCTTCTTTGGCATTATCGAATTGAATGGTAGAAAAGGTTACAATTTGCTGTTGCAGAATTCTGTTGGAACGTAAGGCCGAATCCGCCTAATAGTGCGGATGATAACCATGATATTGATAATTGATGAACAACAGAGCTGGCTAAATAATGTAGTGGTACCTTACTGAAGATATCATGCCAATTGTTCGGCGCATAAACTTGCAAAGTACGTACGCAAAACGCCAAGATTTTAAATCTATGGTCTATGGTGGACTTCTCCAACACCTCAACTAGCTGAGCATTAGTACTTTCCAGTTTTCTTGTTTTTGTTTTTTCTTTCAAAATATCAAAATAAAGAAAAGAATCTAGTGGTACCTTATCACCTATTATTTATTATGAGGTCATAATTATGTTTTTTGATCAACTATTAGTGTTATGTTAGTCATATCGTATAACAAATGAGTTTTCATATGTCTGGATCTTGGTGTATGGTTTTTGCCTCTCCCGTTGACTTACCAAATTTTGGGCCTAAGTTACTCCGACATAAATCCCAGTTCCGTCCACAGATATTTGAAGGATTGAAACAATTACCGGGAAATATAGTGTTTGGGGCAAGAGGTAGAACTGTTTTTGTTGATCAAACAAACTCTCATTCTTTGGTTTTTTGATAGAGAAGTATTTAGAGATTTCAATGTAACTCAAATATTGTTTAATTGGGAGACTTCATGTTTAAGATGTAGTTTAGTCTCCTAGTATATTTTCTTTAATATAACCTTCTCTTTTCGGAAAAAAAAACAAAAAAAAAAACCGGGAAATATAGTGGAGTTGCCATTTCTGATTTCTAGAGTAGACACATCTTCCACCACAAACTTCATCTCCTAAATTCCTTTCCAAACTCCTCTTCCTCGCAGTATAGTGTTGTTGTTTCACCCATAAGTCTTCAAAATTTTCACCCATCTTGTCATGAATCAATGTTCTAAGGAGAGGTGGTGTCTATGATGGACAAAAGACGGTTGAGATTATTCCTAATCTGGACGGCTGAGATTATGTCGTGGCCCTAGCTTACGTGACTCTTAACTCTGACCCTTATGCCGTGGCCCTAGGCTACCCGACTCTAACTATGACCCTATAGCTAACAAACACCGTGTTACGGGTTACGACCCTACCAGTATATAGGTGGGTGATATTTAGTCAGACACGATTATGAATACAAACCCTGACGAGCTAACTGTACCATTATTGATTAAGCTACACAACTATTAAAGTTGAGCGCGAAGTTATTCTAGGGTGAGTTGGTACTCTCCATGGTCTTCTTCTTGAGATATTATTCTCTTAGGGTTTTCTCTTCGCGGGTTATTTGGTTTCTTCTTTTTCATGGATGCACAATGAAATTGGATTATCTCTAGACTTGATGGCTGAGATATGATAACCAAGCTCTGCCTAATCTTGGTTAATTATCGAACTACTAATCCTAACTCTTATTCTCGACAAATGCTATCCTGGCTCTGATCACACACCTTATTGATAGTTCGCCTTACATCGGACGCGGTCTATGGTATTGGTTAATTATAATGAGGTGTGTGAATAGAAAGATTCTTGATGTTAAGGGTGATTTTTGTAATGGGAGTGTTGTTGTGTAGTTGGTGTTGAGAGGCAGTGAGGAGACACTTCAAAAATGTATAACTCTTCTAAAAGGTGGCATAGGAACTTCTTCGAAAGATACAAAGCGGATTATTTGCTTTAACCAGATTTTTGACTTTGATTTCATAAACTTGAAACTGACTTTCAACCATTAGGCATCAACCAATTAATAACAATCTTATATATCCGACTGAGAGGTCATTACAACTTAATGACTTACATAAGTTAAAAAACAAATAAGTCATGCGAAGAAACACTAGATTATGTTACACGACTCGGTCTGTGTTTGAAATAGTGTTTAGTTGAGCTCGATATGATCATAAATCAGTGGTGTTAATGATTGATTGGTGATGGTGAATTTGATAGGAGTTAATTGGTTGTCTTCTGCGATGTTAGCCGTGAACTACAAAAAGAGAAATAGACGTCAGAGCTTAAGAAGAACAGAGAATGACGGAATAGGGATGCTTTCTGATTATTTTTTTGGCATTCTGTCTTACTATGTTAGGTCCTGCAAGGAACCGGGACGGCTATAACAAGTTAAATTTGTGGACATACGCAAGGAGAAATTACGTTATCATGGATTTATATCTTCTTCCAGAATCTTTCACTTATTATGTCTGTAATAAATTGCAAAAGAAAACAAAGATACACCAATGATACTTTTGAAGTATACCTGCATAAAAGAATTGGGACATGCTGCTAGAATATGTTATCTCCCTAATTAACGATGACGCACAGAAGCTAAACACATGGTTGAACTAAAAGCACCTAATCTAGACTGTACTACTACCCACACTATATTTTATTAGCATTTTTATGGTGTATATACAAAAGCAGAAAGTGTACTGATTATAGAATATTGTGTTATAACACCTGAACTTGCTAATCAATCGGTACAGGAAATGTTCAGTATGCAGAGTGTAGTAGTCGGCACATTGGGTATAAATCAGGATCGCCCATGGATGTCCAAAGTAAATAATATATAGCTGCTAATAAAAACCAAGAAATATCAGTACAAGAGTAGGAAAAAATAACTAGACGGCAACAATGTAAACAACGCAATCGTTATTCCTCTTCTTTAATAACTAAACTAGAGGATAAAAACTTCATTTATCACTTTGGGTGGGTGCCTGTTTATTTTGCTCATGTAGAAAAGCCATCGTTTTCTCCATTAGCTTTCTGTTTATGGAGTACATGGTTAAGACAGAAGATCATGCATCTCCCGATAATGATATCACTTTAGAAAGATTTCTTTTTGGATAGGTAGAACAATGGTCCCTAGACTGTATCTCAACTCCATCAAATAAGAGCTTATTTGGAAAGTACGAGGTTCGAAGACTACTTGATGGTTCTATAGAAACGGTTTGAGTGTTCTTAATTAACATTGGATTAATAGATAATGCATATTTGCATTTGGCTGGAAGTTAATTTAACAATAGACAAATCCAAGAACAAAAGATGCAAGCTGGCTTCTGATATGATAAAGGAAAAAAATGGAACTTCTCATATGAGAATTACGGCATGATGTGCATAAATATATAGTCATAAACGGGACAGTGAATTTGATAACAATCAGCAATCATAAAAAGGGTGGATACAAGCTATGATTGCAGAATTGAAGTCTATTGGGAAGAATAATATTTGGGAGCTTACTAAACTTCCACAAGGAAAGAAAGCAATAGGTGTTAAGTGGGTTTACAAGACTAAATATAAATCAGATGGAGAAGTAGATAGATTCAAGGCAAGATTAGTTGCTAAAGGATATATACAAAAACAAGGAATAGATTACTCATAAGTGTTTGCACCAGTTGCAAGATTGGATACAACCTGAGTTATAAAAGGCGGCACCTTGGCGCGACTAGGCGAAGCCTAGGCGTTTGGCGGCCGAAGCCCGCCTAATTTTTTACCGATTTTTTGAATTAGGCGTTTGACCGCCTAGGCGTCGATTTTGACCGATTTTGACCGATATTTGATAAATAGGCGCCGACTTTTTTTACCGATTTTTTGAAATAGCCCACTAAGAAAATTAGCCCAAGTTAACCTTAGGGTTTATCATATCTTCTCTGGTCCTTCTCTTTCTCCAATTTCAGCTGCACTTCTTCTCCCCTTATTCTCTCTATTCTTCATCTTCTTCATCTCTTCTTTAGAGTTTTTAAAAAATGGTTGCTACCAACACAAGAGAAACGTTGCTGATGTTGAATTAGATGGGATAATTTTTGGTGATGCTGAAGAGACAGTGGACTATGGCAATGAACGAGAAGAAGATATCGAACTCTAACTATTTAAGTGTTAGTTTTTAATTCGTAACTGAGGACAGCTTTGTTGTTGTGTTGTTGTTTTAGGTATTCAGAAACTTAAGAGCGGTGAGTAACAAAAGTATTGTGTCAAAGTAGCAAATCTTAAGGATTATTGAATGATATATCTATTTAGTACATGGTTTATCTAGCCCTCAATCTCTTGGTAATATTATGTATGCATTAATTTTTTCCCGACTAATCCCCGACTAGTCTCTCCAGGCGCTTGGCACTACTCAGCCGCCTGACACCCGCCTTACGACTTTTACAACTCAGGATACAATACGTATGATTATTGCTTTAGATGCTCAGAAGTATTGGAAGATTTTTCAGATAGATGTGAAGAGTGCATTCTTGAATGGAGTACTAGAAGAAGAAGTTTATGTTGAACAACTAGCAGGTTATGTTATGGAGGGGAAGGAGAATCAAGTATACAATCTAAACAAAGCTTTGTATGGTTTAAATAAGCACCACGTGCTTGGTATACAAGAATAGATTCATACTTCATTGAGAAAGGTTTTACAAGATCTCCATATGAACATACACTGTATTTGAAAGATGATTCTCTTGGCAATCATATTATAGTTTGTTTGTATGTGGATGATCTTATATTCACAGGAAATAGCTCAGAGATGATCAATGAATTCAAGGAGGATATGGTGAAGGAGTTTGAGATGACAGATTTTGGATTAATGTCATATTTTCTTGGTATTAAAGTACAACAAACAAAAAAAGGTATCTTTATTAATCAGCAGAGATATGCAGATGGAATATTGAAGAGGTTCAAGATGGATAATTGCAATCCTATTTTAACACCAATAGAGGAGAGGTTGAAATTGACAAAAGATGGATCAGGAGAGCTTGTGAATCCTACTGACTTTAAGTGTCTGGTTGGATGTCTCAGATAATTAACTGCTACAATAGTAAGTTTATGGAATCACCAAGACAGTCACACTTACAAGCTGCAAAACGTATTTTGAAGTATGTTAAAGGTACAACAAGTATGGGAATTCTTTACACAGTTTCAGAAGAACCAAAGTTAGTTGGTTATACAGATAGTGATTGGGCTGGAGATACAGAAGGAAGAAAAAGTACCCCAGGTTATGCATTCCATTTAGGAACAAGATTTTTCTCTTGGTCATCAAAGAAGCAATAGGTTGTTGCATTGTCTACAAATGTGTTTAATATATTGTTTCTTTGGCGATTGTGCTACACAAGATGTATGGTTGAGAATGATGCTGAAATCTCTTTTCCATGAGCAGGTAACACCTACAACAATAATTTGTGATAATAAGTCTTTAATTTCATTAACAAAGAATCCAGTGCTTCATGGAAGGAGTAAGCACATTGACATCAAGTATCATTACATTAGAGAGATTGTCAGTAACAAAGAAATAGCCGTGGAGTTTTGTGAAAGTGGGAATCAAGTAGCTGATATTTTTCACCAAGTCTTTGAAGAGGCAAGTAATCTAAATGCAAAATTACTATACATGAATGCAGAAATTACTATACATGAATGCAGAAATAATCAAGTACCAAGTAAGATGCCTTGTGATTTATAAACTAAGCTGGAATCAATAGATGAAGAGGCAAAAATAATTAATCATAACCAAAAACCAATCAACTATAAATGAAGAGGCCCGGACAACATTTTCTTTGATAAAGATGTATCACTGATAGCCCATCTAGGGCTATGTTGTTAGTTGCATAGACATGCATAATTTTCTCCTTAACGGGGTTATAGTTAGTGATATTTATAAACTAAGCTGGAATCAATAGATGAAGAGGAAAAAATAATTAATCATAACCAAAAACCAATCAAACTACAAATGAAGAGGCCTTGACAAAAGATTTTCTTTGATAAAGATGTCGGCGATAGCCCATCTAGGGCTATGTTGTTTGTTGCATAGACATGCATAATTTTCTCCTTAACGGGGTTATAGGTAGCTGATATTTATAAACTAAGCTGGAATCAATAGATGAAGAGGCAAAAATAATTAATCATAACCAAAAACCAATCAGCTACAAATGAAGAGGCCCGGACAGACAGCATTTTCTTTGATAAATATGTATCGCTGATAGCCCAGCTAGGGCTATGTTGTCTGTTGCATAGACATGCAACATTTTCTCCTTAACGGGGGTTATAGTTAGCTGATAGCTCATGCAGAGCTATTAGGCTGGGCATTCAATTCATACATGATTGGCGGTATGAAGGGCAACTCTAACTTATTATGTACACGCGCGGTTTCCATGATGGTGTTCTCCAGTGTGGGACTATCAGAGTAATGTTTCGAATTGCAGTACAGTAAAAACTCCATATATTAATAAACTCTATATATTAATAAAAAATCATGGTCCCAACTTGGGCCAGTTACAAATAGTAATAAACTTCACATTTTAATATTAATAGATTTTTGTATTCCCACCTTAATGAATTTACCTCCATATATTAATAAAATCAACATAATAGGAAAATTATAGATCTTGTTACATCAAAATTTAAGATGAAGGAAAATATCTATCTATAGTGGGTTGAGAAAATGATGTAATTTTTTGGATTGTTATGGCATCTTTTGATTTGCGTATGCGTAAGACCTCTTTGTTATGTGCACCATCTTGTTGAAGCCAAAATATTTCCAACTTGTCGAGCATGTTTAAAGCTTCTTGGCATGAAAATTTTGGTATCTCCGTACTATCATCATCGGGATTATCTCCCTCCGCTTCTTGTCTAATTCCATCGATTATTTCTTCTTCGGTTGAAGCATATACGACGTGTTGCTCATTGGGATGATCAAGGAAGACGTCCATATCCATTCGAATAGTGTAGTGCAACTGTTCAATTTGATTACTCATAAGTATCTTTTAACCATTTCGCAAGATCTTTTTGCGTCCAATTTGGATGTGATTTTTTCTTTTCACACAATTCTATACGAATTTTATCACTCATATGAGTTCTTTTCCTAACATTGGATGACATTTTGATTTGGTTGAGAAGAAGAGAATATTAAAAATATGAATTATCTTCTAATATATCTAGTACTATTTATAGTGTAGAGAAAACTTAAAAAATTCTTAATAGGATATATTATTCAATATATTAAAGGATATTCAATATATAATAAATGATATATTTTCAATATATTATTCATATAAAGGATATATATCCTTCACATAAAGGATACATTATTCAATATATGTATATACATTATCCAATATCATTTACATACTTTGACATAGCAAAAAAAAAATCATTTTTTTATTTGGTATACTTCCCTATATTAATAAACTCCATATATTAATAATTTTGTAAAGTCCCAAGGTTATTAATATATGGAGTTTTTACTGTATTAAGAAAATTTTAACATAGCAAGAAGCAGGGATGGTTGTTTGGACCTCTAGGGATTGGAGTGCCTTGACCTATGGGTCTTCAATTGCCACGTTGAGAAGCCCAGCTAAAGACGTAGAGAATGCAACACTCAAATTATCCAAATCGGGAACAGCTGCAAACATTCCTCCATTGCTTTTCGCGGCAATATCAACATAGCACCTACCGAATTCAACATATCACGCATAAAAAAGATGCACCTAATTGTTTGAGAGAAACTCGCTTTCTTCGTCTTTCTCTCTATCAATCCAAAAATGCTGTCCGCTTGATGAATCAATAAGTCAGAATTCAAATCAGGATTTTCTCATCTACCTTCAACCCATGTTCTTAATTGTTTGATTCAAT
Organism: Papaver armeniacum; assembly: GCA_023531295.1. Lineage (NCBI taxonomy): Eukaryota > Viridiplantae > Streptophyta > Magnoliopsida > Ranunculales > Papaveraceae > Papaver > Papaver armeniacum. The sequence goes on along the minus strand of JAJJWW010006308.1, from coordinate 18,388 downwards.
CTTTTGTTTTACGTTTCCTTCTTTTCTTTTTACAATTTCGAATTTCATTTTTTTTTTTAAAAATGTTTAACTGATTTCTAATTTCGCCCCTTGTGTTACAGATTGTTTATCCAAAAATGGCGTTGGCCTGGTATCATATGGTGATTAGTGCGTTTCTTCTTTGTTGTTCTAGTGCTTGTTGAAGCCATTGTCTCCTCGGAAGTCCTCAGTTTTGGCAGAGTTTTCATTGAAGAAGTGATGTTCATCTTCGATTCAATCAAGGAACGAGTCAGTTATGTAAATCGTTGGTATGGGAAGAGGAAAACCCGTTACAGATTTGAATTTCGATTAGCCCTCCTCATGTTTTGGTCAACTACAGCTCATATTTTTTCCATTTCTGTTTCAACCACATCCAAAAATATCTCTTTACCTAATTCCCAGGGATATCCTACCTTAGCTATTTTCAGTAACCCTAATTTTCCTCACTATGATATAAACCCTAAATCTTATAACTTCACCCAACACTTTTTCCAATTCCCTTCAATCAAAAAAATGGCTGCAAGCAGTTCCAAGGGAGTTATTGAATCAAGCTCTAATGTCAAGTGTCCGATCTTGCTATGAAGTTTCGACAAGCAACTTTAGCTCGAAAGTCAGCCGAGGACTCTATAATTTTTTTGGGATGAACCCGACAATCGAGGAAGGTGAAGGTGGAGAATGTGACTACTTGTTTAATAGGAAAGATCATCCATGAAGAGAGAATGGGTTATGGTGTTTGGGAGAGGAGCATTCACTCACTTGGAATTTTATTCCACGAGGAAGAGATTAAGATCATTGAGGTTGATACAAATGTGATGATTTTCAAGTCGCAAAACAAAAAGACAAAGTGGATAAGATAATTGAAGAAGGACCATGGAATATTGATGGGTTTCTCGTGGTATCCTTTTGATTACTTTCAAGGGTTGATTCATCAAAATTTGGATTGGACAAAGCAAATGTACTGGATCCAACTGAAATCCTCGCAAAACAGCATATGAATGTTAGATCAGTGGAAGAAATGGGAAAGCTGCTAGGAGAAGTTCTTGCTATTGAACCAGCTAATGCAATACCAGTTGAGGGAATTCCTGTTAAAGTTTGTGTAAAAATTGAACTCAATACCCCATTAAGAAGAGGAGTTCTAGCTATCACTGCTGCTGGAACAACAAAGTGGGTAAAGTTCTTCTATGAAAAACAACCACATAAGTTATATAAAGATTGTTTCATCATAAACCATTGCAAGATGGTCTCATCCTGATGCAATGAGAATATGTCAAAGCTGTACATGGCAAGCCATTACCTTTTGGTGGAATAGGGAAAATAAAGAAAAATCATCCAACTAGAGGTATTACTATTATTACTCCTAAGCCCATGACTAGAAGAATTACCAAGACCGCTCCCTTTGTTCCTCCTCAAGATGGTGTCCAATTAAGATCCAAGCTAATATAGGGGTTGATGATACTCAAGCTAGATTAGGTAAAAGGCAAAGATTTATTGAAGGGGATATTGGAAGCACCAACAGTGCTATCAATGAAAACCCCGCAACAATCAATGAGGACATACCAGAGACAAACAACAGCCATAATCCCATGCAAGGATAAGCAATGGGTGGCACTACTGTGGCGAATGAGGTAACCAAAAGCACTTATCCGACTTTTTCTAAAAACTTCCTTTCTTTTGTTTCATATCCCAGTAGCTTAAACTGTTTTTCAGTCTTTCATAATCATATCAAGAATATGAAAATCCTCGTCTCGTGGTTTTGGAAATAGAGACACTAGGAGACATCTTAAGGAATTAATAAGATCAAATAATTCCACATTATTTTCTTAATAGAAACTAAAAATACTAATAAGAAAATGAAACAATACACATATAGTCTTATGTACCCCAACATATGTTTTCATGAACCTATAGGTGTCTCAGGTGGTCTTTGTCTTCTTTGGAAAGATGGTATAAATCTTCAAATTACTGAAATCAGACTTAACATCATCCAGTGTCTTGTTGAGCTAGATGCTAGATCTAAACAATCCTTAGTATCTTTCATCTATGGTGCCCTAGACCATGAAGTAAAAATAGAACAAAGGGGAATATATGAATAATTTGGCTACTCAAATGAACTTACCTTGATTGTTGCAGGTGATTTAAATTTTGTGCTTTCTCAAGATGAAAAAGATGGTGGAAACTCTGTTAGTCAATCTGTCCTAGATGAAAATACTGAGCTCTTAAGGAATAATGATCTACACAACATAAATTTTATAGGAAATCCCTACACTTGGACAAATAGAAGAAAAGGACAGGCTATAATTTTGGAAAGGCTTGATAGATTTCTAGCAAATGATATCTGGTTGAATCTTTATCCTACTTGTGTTGTTTATCACCTTATTCCTTTAGCTTCAGACCACTGCCCTATCTTGCTTGTAACTTCTAAAATGCAAAATGACACTCATAAACCATTTAGGCTTGAATAAAGCTTGGTTTAGAGATAGTAATTGTAAGAATATAATTGAGAGAAGTTTTAAAAACTAGTGATAGAGGCTCTCATGCTTTTAGGGTCACAAAATCCTTGTATAACACCAAGAAAGAACTCAGGAAATGGAATTATGTTAGTTTTGGAAACATAACAACTCAGATAAACAAAATAAAAGACCAAATAGAGTGTTTGTCCTTGAGGAATAGCAGTGATGATAATGCAATGATTGAGGAACTTAAATGCAAATTAAATCAATGGTATGACATAGAGGTAGACTTTTGGAGACAAAGAAATAAAGATCAAGACCTAAGGGATGGATAAAGGAACACAACCTATTTCCATCAAAAGGTTAATTTTAGGGAAAAAAGAACTAATATTGATTCTCTGCAGAATTCTATGGGGATTTGGCTCACTGATAGAAAGGAAATAGCTAATAACCTCAAGGATCATTTCTTTAACATGAGTAGATCTACTATTCCTCCTGTTGCTAATGATTATTTCAATACTGTCTTGCCTTGCATTACTGATGATGAAAATTCTATGCTAATTGCTACCCCTACTCATGATGAAATAAGAAATGTTATCTTTAGCATGCACCCATGGACCACCCCTGAACCTGATGGATTTCCTCCTGGATTTTATCAGAACATGTGGCCAACAGTAGGTGAGGATATAGTGAACATGGTTCAAGATTTCTTTCATTCTAAACATCTGCTTAAACAACTTAATCACAATTTCACTGCTCTTATACCTAAAAAGAATTGTCCTGCTTTCTCTGTGGACTTCACTTTCCATTAGTCTTTGTAATGTGAGTTACAAGATAATATCCAAATTGCTTGTCACCAGATTAAAACCTCTGTTAAACAAGTTTATTTCCCCATTCCAATCTTCTTTTGTTCCTGGTAGGATAATAACTGATAATATTGTCATGGCACATGAGTTAATTGATACCATGAAAAAGACAAAAAGCATGAAAGGCTGGATGGCCATAAAACTTGATATGAGTAAAAATTTTGATAGGATATAGTGGAATTTTGTGATTGATAGCCTAAAAAGTTTAGGTTTCTCCAATGATTGGTGTGAGTTAGTAAGTCAATGCATTACCACTGTCTCAACCTCAATCCTGTTGAATGGTCACCAGGTGACATGTATAAACCTCAAAGAGGATTAAGACAGGGTGATCCTTTATCACCCTATCTTTTTATACTGTGTATGGAATCTTTGTCTAGAAATCTTTTTGTTGCTGAGAAAAATAATGAAATACATGGTTGTACTGTCACTAAGAATAGCCCTGCTGTAAGTCACTTATTCTTTGCTGATGATTGCTTATTATTGCTAGAGCTAATCCTTGTAAAGCTAAACATATAGCTAGTATCATAGATAGTTTTAGTAAATACTCGTGTCGATCAGAATTTTGACAAATCTGGATTAGCTTTTAGTCCTAAAGTTCCAAATAATATTAAGACTGAAATCTCAAATATTTTGAATATCAAAAGAATGGCTTTGCAGGACAAATATCTAGGGGTGCTCCTCTTTCTCCAGAAAAACAAAGCTGAGTCATTTGCTCCTTTGTTAGAAAGGTTTGATGAAATACTTTCTCCATGGCAGTCTAAATACATTGCTCAACCAGTAAGACTACCCTCACAAAATCTGTTTTAGGGACTATTGCTAGCCATAATATGGTTGTTTTCCCTATGCCAAAGAAAATCACTGAGAAAATGGATGCTATCCAGAGAAACTTCTGGTGGAATAAAAAGCAAGGTGAGAAAGGTATTTTTAGTAAAAAATGGAATCATGTTGCTCTCCCAAAAGATTTGGGAGGTTTGAACATAAGGCAATCTGCTGTTCTAAATCAGGCTCTCCTAGCTAAATTAGCCTGGAGGATGATTGAAGACCCTGAAGCTCCTTGGGCTCTTCTTCTTTGTCATAAATATTTCCATGGTTTAAATCCGCTGAATTGTGCTTTGTCTAGGAATGGATCTTGGGTTTGGAAAGGCATCTGTGATGGGATAGATATCATAAAAAAGTTCTACTGTTGGCATATAGGAGACGGTACTGACATTATTATATGGAAGGATACCTGGATACCCTCCATAAATGGCTCACCAAAATCTAATTTTATCTCTTCCAATGTTAGTAAAGTCTCTCAGTTAATAGACCCTGTAACAAATAGTTGGAATATTAATACCTTAGAAGCCTTATTTGATAGGGACACTGTTGCTGCTATAAGAAACATTAGAATTCCCATTCAAGGCAAAGATAAACTTAGGTGGAAACCAGCTGAGAATGGTAACTTCTCTCGTTAAACCGCCTATAGAGTCATTTTAGACTCTACCCAAGCTAGGCCGGTAAATAGTGATGTTATAGATTGGAAATCTGTTTGGAAAACCAAGCTACCTTTAAAAGTACAACACTTCATGTGGAAATTTCTGCACCAGTGCCTCCCAACTAGAGACAAAACCTCTAGGTACACTTCTCAACCAAGTAGATTGTCCTCTCTGTAATGGCCAATTAGAAACTAGCCAAAGATATTTTCTTGAGTGCAATGTTTTCACTTGTCTTGTCTAACATTGATATCAATTGTGTGCATTTGCTTCAAGGTAAAAATATGCATGAATGGATGAAAACTTGGTTTGACAAAGATCCAAAAAATAGGCCTAAGAATATTAACCAATTTCATAACATCTGTTTTACTATGTGGCATGTATGGAAACTACGATGTAGTGTTATATTTGAAAATGAACAGATCAATACTGATTCAAATGTTACAGGTGTTAAGAATCATATGGCTGACTGGCAAAGAATACAGATAGCCCAACCTACAGGGAGGAGAGATAATGTGTCTCTAATTCAACAAAGGATTTGGAAAAAACTTGGAAATAATGACATCAAAGTTAACTTTGATGCTAGTTACTGTAAGTTTAATGGATTCACAGGAATTGGACTAATTAGCCGTGATGTGTCAGGTACAAGCAATGGAGCTTGGGGAAAATGTACTTCAGCAATGAACCCAGAGCAAGCTGAAGCATTGGCAGCATTTGAAGCAGTGGCGTGGGCAAAGGAAAAGGGAGTTCTGAATCTGCATCTAGAAGGTGATAGTCAGAGAGTGGTGAATGCAATCAATGGAAGCAGGGGAGCGATCAAATGGACCAATGCTACAATCATACAAGATATAATCTATTTGCTTAATAATTTTAACACATGGAAATGCACTTTTGTCCATCGTGAAGGAAATAATGTCGCTGATTCAATTGCGAAAAAAGCACTTTCTTTTACTTCTAAACAGGAATGGCATCATAATATGCCCCCTTGGCTCACTGAGGCTTTAGATTCAGATGAAACTCTTTTGTCTAATTCTTTTTAAATGAAATAAAATTTCTCTTTTCGTATTAAAAAAAAAAAAATTGTTTGAGAGAATTTATAACAAAGGGTCAGGTCTTTAAAATTCAAACCACCTTTGGATCGCAATCAGTACCAAAACCGTATGTGTATGCAGGTAGATTGCCCACGGGAACACTGGCAGCATGACTCGACCGATCTTCCATCCCATTAGACATAAGCATGATTGCAACACCACGCCTTTTGTTGCGAGAGCGGTCATCAAGGCCATCTTCCGTATTCGTAGAAGACCTGGCTACTAAATCATTGACTTGATCTATAATCTCTGTTCGAGAGTTATCAGTTATTTGGCGTAGTGGGCATAACCTGTTGGCGTTAGAGTTGAATGTGACGACAGATAAATGATCAGTTCAGCTAAGTTTCTGAAGCAGGAATTGCATGGCAACATTTATTTTTACTAATTTGGCTCTCTTCCATCGGAGCCTCCTGCTTGTTAATAATCTTCGACTCTGTTTTTCCACCATCTAGTTCAAGATCTGTTTCTTCCTCATCTGTTTAAGTCGAAGTGTTGCATGAACCATGAAGGCAACGTCGTCTTAGAATATAATCAGATTCCCTGAGCGAGGCAAGTTATTTTGGTTCTATTTTTGATAACTGGGCCTGTAGAATAAAGAGAGGCCCGCGTACATGGCCTGCACCCAAATCTAGCCCGAATAAGTTATTACAAAATACTGGTTACCATATTTATAATACAGTAAAGTAATTATTCCCACATAGGTAAAGTGAATTAACGTAAATCCGTTTATAAGGATTTCTGGCGGGAGTAGATAGTGCCTTTTTTTTTTATAGAAAGTGAGAGATTTTATTTAAAAAGGAGGAAAATACAAACAGGCTACAAGTTGTAGCAAAGAAAAAGAAACTGAAAAACAAAATACAGAAAACAATTAGTAAAAGTTTGCATCCTAATTATCACCAACTGTAGCATTTTGATGACCAAAAACTGTAGCCCAGGCAGTAACCAGAGATTTAGCTTCGATGATTAAGTCCAGATCAGTCTTAAAAACGTGCTTCTCCTCAAAAGTACGCGCGTTTCTTTCTCCCCAAATCAACCAGACAATTGCTGCAGGTACCATGCTCCAATAAACTGAATTTTGTGTATTGTACGTATGCTTCCAGGTGTGAGCTAGATCATATATGGACTGTGGAGATATCCAGCACCAACCAGAAGGTATTAAGCTCAACCATAACTTGTACGCAACCTTGCAATGAAGAAGTAGATGATTTGCAGATTCTTCACAGCTTCCACACATAATGCAGGTATTGTCTAAAACCATACCCTTGTGCAGTAACAAATCTATTGTGTTTAGTTTGTTATGTACTGCACACTAGACTAAAAAACAAACCTTTGGAGGAATCTTACTATTCCAGACGAATTTAAAAGGAAACTCATCTACTCCATCAGACAATATAAGTTGTGAATAAAGAGTCTTAACTGAAAAAACTCCATTGTTCCCCAAAGTCCATCTCCTAGTATCTGTCAGATTATCCATATTTGGTGCTATCGATCCAATTCGATGAAGTAACAAAGCAAACTGATTAACTTCGTCTTCCAGTAGTCTTCTTTTGAAATCAAAAACCCAATCTCCATTCAAAATATGAGCTGCAACTGAACTATATTTATCTTTAACTAACCTGAATAAGTCAGGGAAAGAAAAATTTAATGGTTCATCGCCATTCCATTTTTCAAACCAGAAAGATACCCTAAAACCAGAGTGAATATTAATTGAAGTGTAATTATTGATCAACTGACTTGTTTCCATTATGATTTTCCAGCAAGAAATCCCAAAAGAATTAGTTACTCTACCAGGTAACCAATGAGAAGACATAGAACCATGCTTCTCCGTTATGATCTTACACCATAGTTGATCTTTCTCTACACCAAATCTCCAGACCCACTTTGCAAGTAATGCAGTGTTCATTTGTCTAAGATTTAAAACACCCAAACCACCTCTACCTTTGTCATCCATAACCAAACTCCAATTAACCAAATGAGATGTTTTTGAACTACCCCATAAGAAATTCCTCATTTTCTTTTCTAATTGTTTAATCACTGAAACAGGTGCTCTGAAAAGGGAGAAATAATAAAGTGGAAGAGGAGAGAGAATAGTTTTTAACATAGTCAGTTTACCTCCCTTAGAGACAGAAATTTTGCTCAGATGAGAAAGTCGAACGTCAAATTTGGCAAGAACTGGATCCCAAATTGCTTTGGAGTTAGCTTTAGCCCCTAGAGGCATTCCCAAATAAATAAAAGGAAGCTTATCTGTGATGCATCCTAGCTCCATAGCCCAAGTTTGTAAGTCTTGGCATTCACCAACTGGAATGATTCTTGTCTTAGCTGTGTTTATTTTCAATCCTGCAATTAATTCAAAACACTTCAAAGAGGAAAACAAATTATGGAGTTCATCTCTTGAATTATTTAGGAAAAAGATTGTGTCATCTGCATAGTGGAGATGGTTGATCACAATTCCATTTTGCACATTTGAGAAACCATGAAACTGACCCATTTCTGCAACTCTGTCCAAATATCTTGAAAAACCCTCCATAGCAATATTGAAAAGAAGAGGTGACAATGGATCTCCCTGTCTAACCCCTCTAGAGCTATTGAAATGACCAAAAGAAGTACCATTAATAAGGACAGAGAAAGAGGCAGTTGAGTAACAAAATCTCAGCAATTTGCACCATTTATCACCAAAACCCATCCTTTTTAGCATATTTTCCAAGAAAACCCAACTTACTCTGTCAAAATCCTTCTCTAGGTCAATCTTGCAAATCAAACCAGGTACCCCTGAGCCAAGTCTTGAATCTACCATCTCATTTGCAATGAGAGTACCATCAATTATCTGTCTCCCTTGTATGTAAGCACACTGTACTGGTGAAATTATTTTATCCATAACTAAGCTTATTCTGGTAGCTAGTACTTTGGATATAATTTTGTAAACACTAGTAAGCAAACAGATAGGCCTACAATCTTTTATGGTTTCAATACTGTCTCTTTTAGGAACCAAAGCAATAAAAGTAGAGTTGTGCCTTGTATCAATTCTGCCACTTGCACAAAACTCATGCACAACTGCCATTAAATCTTGTTTCAAAAACTTCCAGCAGTTGAAGAAGAAAAGAATAGGATAACCATCTGGTCCAGGTGCTTTGTCATTTCCCAAATCCTTTATGGCTGAAAAACTTCATCTTCAAAGAAAGTAGCTTCAAGAAAAACTACCTCTTGAGAATTGATTTGATCAAAATTTATGTCTTCTAGTTCAGGTCTTATTAACATCTCTTCGGTGAATAAAGACCTGTAGAAGTAAACAATATGATCCTGCAAAACTTTTTTGTCAGAAACCAAAGTACCATCTATATATAATTGTCTTATTCTGTTGTACCTCCTTTTTGCAGCAGCAATTCTCATGAAGTGAGCAGTGTTCGTATCTCCCTCTTTGATCCATTTATTTTTTGATTTTATCCTCCAAGAAGTCTCCTCCATAAGAGTAACCTTTTCAAAATCCGCCTGTAGATTAATCTTGTCTCTGACTTGAGATTCTGTCAAACAAACATCCTCAGAAGCATTGTCTATCACCTGAATGTCAGACAAAATATTTTGAAGTTTGGTTGTTGTATGGCCAAAAGTGTCTTTGTTCCACACTTTGAGTAAACCTTTCAATTCTTTTAACTTTAACCAAAAGATCTCACTGGGTGTACCTGCAAAACAAAAAGAGTTCCACCAGTTTTCCACCATTTCAACAAAGCCATTTTCCAAAAACCAAAGAATCTAAAATCTAAAAGGGCTAGGTCCCCAGGAAGGATCAGAGAGGTCAAGGAGTAAAGGAATATGATCAGATGTTGGTCTAGGTTTTGATAGCTGTGAAGCGAGAGGAAATTTGAGTTCAAAGGAAGGAGAGAGCAGAAATCTATCAAGCCTGCACATGATAGGATTTGATTGATTGTTTGACCAAGTATATCTGGCACCCTTGAGAGGAAGATCAATTAGCTCGTGTTGTTCAATGAAACTTACAAAACTTTTCATACTCTTGGTTACTGTAGAACAGTTCTTCTTCTCATCACAACACAGAATGGTATTGAAATCTCCTCCAAGACACCAAGGAATATCCCAGAAACTGCAAACATTATCTAGTTCTTCCCAAAAACTGTCCCTTTCATGTGGCTTATTAGGACCATAAACATTAGTTAAAATCTATTGAAACCCATCTGCTTTGTTTGTACAAACAATAGAAAGTGTGTAATCTCCTACCAAAGAGTCATTAACTTCCAGAATATCCTTATTCCATAGAATGATCATTCCCCCTGAACTTCCAAAAGATTGTTGGAAAGTCCAACCAAAGTTATTATTTCCACAAATTTGTTGAATATCAAAATCCGTGCAGTTCATCATCTTAGTTTCTTGAAGAATAATAATAGGATCCTTGTATAGATGTATTACTTTCTTCACCACTATCTTTCTTTCTCTAGAACATAAACCTCTGACATTCCAAGAAAGAATCTGCATATTCATTTGGGAACAGACAAACCCACAGTTCTTCTTTTTGATTTAGTAGAAGAACAACCAGCAGAAGAAGGAGTTACTCCCAATCTTTTCCATTCACACAACAACTTCTTTGGTAAAACACCATTTGTAGAAACTAGAGAACTTATATCATCACACAAAGCATTGTCTATGACAGGCTCAAAACCTGGAGGGTAAGGTGGTGTGGATGAAGAGCTTTTATCTCCCGTAATTAGACATCCATTCTCATTTGTATCATCTTCAATGTTAACCATGAAAGTATCATGAAACCCAATAAGTGGGGTAACTCTTTCTTTTGGTTCTCTTAAAGATATTTTTGTATTTGAAATATCACAGCAAAACGTTTGAACTGCAAAATTTTTTCGGATACAAATTCACACCTTTGAAGATTTCCTTACAGTTTGTTTGAACACAGGACCCTCCATTGAAACCATGTTTAGGAAAAATTTCTTGGAGTGATTTGGCATACAATACTAATTTGATACCCAGACTAATACCGTACGTAAATAGTCTATTAACTTCGGAAACAATCCAAGAAGGTATGACAATGGTGGGACTTTTTACAGCAGTCAAACACACAGGATTAGGGTTTGGTAGTAAAGTGGGTAAGAACAATGGTTGAAATTGAGTTTTTGAAAGAAGGGAATGGATATTTATGGAAGGTGTTACTGAAATAGGAATTGGTCGGTGATAATGTTGTATGAATGAACTGATGAATTGTGATGTGTTATTCTTAGGATCAAGAGTTGGTAGAGGTGTAGGTAAATGATAGACGCATTTATGTGTCTATTTTAGTCTCAATTCTCTCGTAATGTTAGTACTCGATTTTGCGCTTATTTTGGTATTTTATGTCTTTGTAGGTGTTTTTGGAGAAATAAGCTTTTTGCGCGAAATTGGCTCGAAAAGTGGTTTTTGCGCTCGTGGGAGAAAATTACTATACGGACCCCCATTTTGGATAAGGGGCACCTCAATTACTAAGGGGCGTCCAGTTCATAAGGGCTATGCTCTTTACTACTCACCACCACATGCTATTCGCACTCCAGGAACAGATAGGGGCACTCCATCCCCTACCTTTCAAATAACGTTTTGGCGGGAAATATGGCAGCAAAGAATGGAGTTTAGGGTTCGAGTTTTGGAGGTCTTCTGAAGAGATTCAATGGCTAAATTTGATGGGATGGACTTGTTAGAGCGTAACAGGGTTGGTAAGAGTAATTTGATCGATTGGATTGGGCTGTATAACCGAGTTTGGATGTAAACAGAAGTGGAGTTTCACGGGCATCTTTATTTGGTAATAGAAGGAGATTTGCTCGGACTTTCTCTCTGGTTCGATTTGGTTTAGCCCTGTTAACGTAAAACAGGGCTCGTATGTGCTTGAGACTCGGTAAAAAGGGAAAGTTTGTTATCAGGGAAACAAAATACTATCTCGAGTTTTACCGAGATAAATATGGAAGCTACGTGAGAAATAAGGGAAGATATATTATCAGATTCTATTGTATCCAAATGAGAGGAGATTTTTGCAAAAAGAACCGCGTGAAGAGATTTGACGAGATATAATCGTGACTTCCGGTGAAAGAAAGGCCGAGACTTTGGGAGAAGAAAAGGGAAGATTTTCTCGCGATTTGATTGGCCTGTTGGATATATAAAGGCTTGTTTAAGAGGCAAGAAGGTAGTCGGAGAGTTTGGGGAGCCAACAGAGGGCTCTGGTACGAAGAAACCACGAGTTGCAGAGTTGCAACAGCAGCAGGTGGAGAAGAAGAAGAAGACGAAGAACAGATCTTCAAAGTCTGTCGCAGAAGCAGTCTTAAATACAACGACAGTACCAATAAACTATCGTTGTACAGCAGTCTTATTTCTCGTTCTTGTAACAGTGACGTCTGTAACACATATAAGGCGTTGCAAATCTCTGTTTTTCATATATATCTTCAATAAAAACACTTTTTGAGCTATGGATTATTATTTTGTGCGTGTTTTGATATGAGGAGCTAAACCCCATCGCTGGGATGACGGAGGAAGCCAATTCTCATCACTGTGGTAACTTTATTTAATTCTTTTGACGACTTTTGCATTAAAATAATTTGAATTATGATTTTAAATTAATTAGTTGTGATTTAGTTTGATGGGTTATGCTTAGCTTAGGTGTTTTGATAATCCATGCTTACCATTTACAATTAATGTTTTATAAAATATACCTTGGCAAAGATTTAGAGTCAATAACTATTATTTTTGGAGCTATAATTATCAAAGAATTAATAATTGAACCATAGAAAAAGAGTTCGGTGAAATCCTGATTCCCAGTAATCTCTCAAAATTATTATCATCATTTGTTTTATTTGCTAGTTTTAGTATTTCTTTGATTGAGTCTAAAATCAAAATCTTTAAAAAAGTCCGAGTGAACGATACTCTACTTACCATAATTAAAACTGCAATCAGTAAAGGTATAGGCGGCATCTCTTCTAATGAGAGTTGGAAACCAGGCTTTATCGGAGTTGAAATAACTTCAATATCCATGTCTGTTGCCATGTCAGATTATTCAGTCGGGTTTGAGATAGTAGGGTTTGTATTAGGAATGGATAACTCGATGATGGGTTTGGGTGATGGGTTTGGTGATGCTTGGACTCGCCAATTGCCTTTGGATTTAAGAGACTGTTTCCTTTTACCGTTCCATTTTTTCCTCCTACCTTGATGAGCTGACTTTCCTATGTTCAAATTCAAATTTTGAAAATTCCCCGTAACTGAAGCCGCAGTTGGAGTTGGAGTAATTTCTGAGTGAGTTTTCCGGCGCTTCTTACTCCTCCAATTCCGTGATGTAGATGGACGTTTGACCTTTCCATGATGATCATGAGGTTTTGTTTTCCTGATTGATTTTACTGCTTGATTATTGATAACATCAACCACGGTAACAAAAGCGGTGTAAATACCCCGCCTGGGTACTGATTTTCACCGCTCTTGGAATAAAATTGATACCGTGATTATTTCGATCTTCATCCTTATTGCAGTTAAATCTTCAAGACTTAAGGTCTTTGGGTCAATGCAAAGGACCTCACCACAAATTTTTCCCACAAAGATGCATAATATCTCGATGACCATAATTGATATGGAACTCCATGAATTTCGATCTTAAAATCAAGTACTTGTAGCAGTTGTTTTTGCAACCCAGAAATCTGAATTCCATCGATTTACTGTAAACATCAAGTTTTCATGAGTAAAAGAAAACAGTAAATTGGAGGGTCTAAAGGAGAAGCTCTATTCGTCGACGGGTTGGGATTAGCTCGTAATCTCCAGAGATACCCATGGTAGTTGCCATTGGCTTTTTTTTTTTTTGGGATCCCTCTCATTGCCTATTTTTTTTGGGATCCCTCTCGACAGGCCCGTACCAAGCTTTTTAAGGGCCGTAGGCGAAAACCGTTTTCAAAATAGAATTTTTGGGATCCCTCTCAGTAGCAATCTAGCGTGGGTTTCATGGTTTATTCTTCTTTGCTGAATATATTTTGTGTGATAATGCAGAAGGAAGAGTCGTCCATTTGATTCACTCAAGACAAAGAACTTGTACAGTCATGTAACTTGCATTGTTGGTAAGGTGTGATATTGAAATCTAGCCTTTTCATTCATAACATATAGAATACAATATTAAAGAAATGTCAAGGGATAATGTAAAGTTGAATCTAAAGTAAGTAAAATGAAACATGTTTCAATTTATAGTTAGAAGAGATGACTAATAAAAGTTGGAGAGACATAAAATATGCTCACGTATCCCTCCAATGTACTTGTCATGTTGAATGTACCTCTCTACTTGGCGTCAAGAAAAACAACCCATGACTTCCTACAATCAAAAGTATTCCCCATAATCAAATAACGACCACAGTGTGTCTACTAATAAGTGTTTGAGTATGGATGTCATTAAGAACTTTAAATCGTGCAATTTGGGAAATGACACTATACTTGGTACGCTTTCGTATTCCAAGTAGTCCTTGGTGCTGTTCTGATGACATTACTGATTTCTGTGTGCATCTAAAGTTCTAGTTTAAAGATCCTTACTTGGAATGTTAGGGGTTTGAACTCGAACAGTAGAAGAACGGTTGTTCACAAGATGATTCAAATGATAAAGGCTCGATAATCATTTTGCAAGAAACCAAAATGATGTTGTGTTCTTCGTGGGATATAAAACAAATCTGTGGGTATAAAAATGTTGGGTGGACGATGCAACAATCAGTTGGAAGCTCGGGTGGTATGCTTATTCTATGGGACAGAGATCTAGTAGAAGTTAGTGATTCCCTTGTAGGTGAGTACACCTTATCCATTCTGTGCACTAATAAGATGGATAACTTCAGATGGATTCTCACAAATGTTTATGGTCCAAATAAACCGGTTGAAAGAACTGAGTTTTGGGTGGAGTTGGATAACATTTGCAGTTATTGGAATAATTTACCTTGGTGTCTTGGGGGTGATTTCAATACTATCACCAAATGTGATGAGAAGAAGAATTGTAACAAGATTACTAGCAGCATGAAGAAATTCAATGAGTTTATTGTTGAGCATGATCTTATTGATCTACCTCTAAAAGGAGCTAGATATACATGGTCTAATGGTCAGACAAACCCGGTTATGTGCAGACTTGACAGGTTTCTCATCTCTCCTTCCTTTGAGCAACATTACCCTTTTGTGTCCCAATTAGCCAAAGCTAGACCCACCTCTGATCATATCCCTTTAGTTTTAGATATCTCAGACCCATCTTGGGGACCTAGTCCATTTAGGTGTGAAGTCATGTGGTTTTTGGAGAATGGTTTCTTACAACTTTTGGAAGAGTGGTGGTCTTCTTTTTGTTTTGCAGGTACACCTAGCACTATTCTTTGGCTAAAACTCAAAGCTCTCAAAGATAAGTTGAAGATCTGGAACAAAGAAGTTTTTGGTCACACAAATACCAAGTTGAACTCTATTCTGTGTGATATTCAAACACTTGATAGCATAGAATAAGATAATTTACTTACGAAGAGGAATTGCAATTGCAATGGCAGAATAAAGCTGAGTTCGAGAAGATTACGAAAATGGAGGAGACGTCATGGAGAATTAAATCCAACAGAAGATGATTGCAGGAAGGAGACAGAAATACATCTTTCTTTATGAGTAATGCCTCGGCAAGAAGAAGATATAACAGAATTAGACAACTTTACATTGGCAATGATTTGGTTTCTGACAGGGTGAAGTTACAAGAGCATATTGTAGATTTCTACAAAACACTTTTTTTCTGAAGAAGAAGTTATCCGGCCAGATTTAGAGGGTATCATGTTTGATAGTATATAAGTGATTCAGATTTCACTGAAGAAGAAGTTGTTCAGGCTATAAGTGATTTAGGGAATGACAAGGCCCCTGGACCAGATGGATTTCCAATTATGTTCTTCAAGAAGTGTTGGCATTTCATCAAGAAGGATGTTATGGACACTGTGCATGAATTCTACACCTCAGGTACCATTAATCCTAAACATAATTCTACCTTCATCACTCTTGTCCCCAAAAAGGACCACATTCAGACTATAAAAGATTGTAGACCTATTTGCTTACTCACTAGTGTCTACAAAATTATTGCCAAAGTCTTAGCTTCAAGGCTTAAACTGGTTATGGATAAGCTAATATCTCCAAAGTCAAGGTGTGCTTATATTGAAGGTAGGCAAATTATTGATGGTACTTTGATTGCTAATGAACTAGTAGATTCTAGACTTAGATCCGGAAATGTGGTGTTGTATGCAAAATTGATCTTGAAAAGGCTTTTGAGCAATTAATTGGCGGTATCTTGAGTTTGTGTTAAACCAAATGGGATTGAGATGAAATGGTGTAATTGGTTGAGATTCTGTTATTCTACCTCTTCCTTTTCAGTACTAATAAATGAAACTTCTTTCGGTTATTTTACTAGCACAAGGGGTGTGAGACAAGGTTGTCCTTTGTATCCATTATTGTTTAATATTGCGATGGAAGGTTTCTCAAGATTCATGGACAAAGAAGCTAATCAAGGATTGTTCAGTGGCTTCTCAGTCTCTCCCAATAGTATCACTGTCAATCACCAACATTATGCAGATGATACTATCTTTTTCGTAGACAACAAAAAAGAAGAATTACATAATCTCTTTTCAGCTTTACATTGTTTCGAGTTCATTGCTGGTTTAAAAGTTAACACTTTGAAAACCAAACTCATTGCAGTTGGTGAAGTGCCAGATTTATCACTTTGGGCAGATGAACTTGGCTGCGCTACAGATTGTCTTCCTTTCTTGTACCTGGGAATGCCACTGGGAGCTAAGTGTGGCTCTAAGAGTATATGGGATCCCATTATAAAGAAGTTTATGCGCGTCGTAACCACAACAAATTAATTAATATTTTTCCACCTAATTAACAAGTAATATAGTGTAGTCAAGTTCGTTGCCACGATGAGCAAGAGATTCTAGTTGTCAAAATTGTCACAAAAGGGGGGTGTAAAGCAAAAGAAAGTAAAGAAAGCAATTAAAAGTTAAAGTTGAAATCAATAAAAGAGACAAGATCAAGGAATCCTTCTTCGTTGCAAAACAATGATTAAAGTTATGTTCTTTTCTACTTGTTATAAGTCACAGATTATCACCAACCGTAGGATAGCGGTCCGCATAGCTAGCCCCAAAATCCCTTATTTCACCGAGTAACAAGTCCGCTTAGTTATCGTATTCTATTCAAAAGAACCACCTTGAGGTTCGCTTACAAGATGTAATTCCCTGAATGCATTAAGATTTATGAATTTAGGTTTAGTACTAGTAGTTAAACTCGGTTCGCTTGGTTCACTTTCTAGCGTTGTTTCTACACACAATTGCTCCACGGAATCCCTCTGCAAGGTCTCGTGTTTTCTACTTGTAAAGTGTCAAGAACGATTACGTATTCCCTAACTTATACTAGATTTAGATCAATTAACAAATCAATTTAGCGTGCACTCCAAACAATCTATCAATCATGAATGAATGAATAAACATTCCTATTAGTAAAAACAATCGATAATCATGTGAAAAATCTCAAGATAGAATTGAAACAAAACTCAAATCATGTTAAGAACTAGGAATTCATCCTCAATCAATAAGAAAATTAGCTACTCATGCTTTTGAAATTCACACAAATAATTATTAAAAGGAGAATTTTCAAGTTCACACAAAATAATTAAAAGAAGAATTTAGAAAAGCAAGCAAAAACACAAGTGTTGTGTGTGTAGAGAGGTGTGTAAAAGATGTAGAAAACTTCTCTATTTATAGGCTTCAATATTCTCCAAATCTTCCAAGGAATAGAATCCTTTTCCTTTAGCAATTCAATTTCCAAATCCAAGCCTTTCTCAACTCTTCCATCTTCTCTTTCCAAATTTGAGCCCAATTCTCCATCCAATTCCTAGTCCAAGTCTTCACACCCATGAGAGAAGTCCATAGAAAATTCTGAATTTTTGGCTCATGGAAAATCGGTATTATGACCTAATCCGGTAGGAATAGTCATGTGGCCACCAAAATTTCTCCGTCGTTGGAATATTGACGGAATATTCGTCGATCCACCGTTATGACTAACGGTCAAAAGGGTCAACCGTCAGTCAATCGTTAGTCAATCAGGTCAAACCGGATGGTGAGTCGGCTTTCGAGTCGGTCTTTGCTTGAAGCTTACTCGTCTTACTCATACATCTGGATCTACTGGATCGGTCATCGCTGGCCTGAGTTGACTTCGCCGGAAGAAATATCCGTACAGTTTCCTTATTTGTTTTAGATTTCCAATTTCATTTCGAGCCATTATTTCTTCGGGGCTCGTGACATTCATTCACAAACATCTATTGCATTCAAGCTTCACTTATGTTCCAACTCTCGGCAAACCCTTACTCTGACATTGAACCTGTAATCAATTCTCACTAGCTGCTTCAGTTAAGAATCAGTAGCAACAACTCAGCTCTATAACAGCAATTCCCAAATTCATCTTGAGATGCACCATTCATCAAACTCAGACTTCGTCTCTCT